>JALIZH010016875.1:0-64709 GCA_030522465.1 Rhipicephalus appendiculatus
CGTGGTCTATGAACTTCAACGCCAGCACATGAACCAACCCCCTCGATGAGATGGCGGGCGGCATGGCAAAGCGCAGATGCGACCTTAATGCGCACCGCGCCCGTCGCGCCATCTCGCCATTTACAAGAAAACATACTGAAGTCGCCGGTCTGTGAGTACCACCCCGAGTTAATGGTGTGGCTAAATAGCTCGCCGTTAGCACTCCAACGAGCGTACATGGTTCGTGGCCCGGTCGTTTATGGTGCATTCAGACGCACGACCGAATCCGATGCGGGAGTCGCGGACGGCGCGGCACGTGACCTCACATCAGCAATTCGTCTGCTCCGCGCCTCATCCTCGTGGCTCGCGGGCGGATGAGCCCAACTTGTTTTTCACATCGGGATTCTGGCGGAGGAACGCCAGCTTTAGCGGGCAAACAAGCTGGCAACCAGTATGCATTTTACTGAGCCGTACGGCTGTCCTCGCAGTTTATATTTTAGCTCTGATAGCGCTTAGTTCAGGTTATTTCCTTGGCCGTATTCCAAGGCGATAACCTTTGAGATATATATCACTTTTAATGCGCGTTGATCGGCGGGTTCGAGGGTGGGCGTTAGTTGTGGCTTTAATCGTTGCACACGCAGGATTCTCAGGCAAGGCAAAGCGGCGGTGTCGCCGATAGCGGTAGTCTCAGATCACGACCAGTGTTTGAGCAACGATTATACAGTAAAGATGCGAGCCAAGAGAAGGAAACATAATGTGCAGCATTGCAATGCATACTGTCTGTACCCAGCACCGCAAAAGAACAAAAATCCGCCGATATCGGCGATCACCGTATCCCCTCCCTTCGTACGCGGTGCACCACGCGCGAACGCAGCGAGGCCAGTCTTCAGCAGCTCTAGTAAAGCAGGTCTTTCTTCCAATCCAGCCATTCCGCCAACAACACCATTTTCATCGAACAAATCACAGCCCTCGACAATGCTCGATGCTTGTCAAAGACTCTGGGTGGGCACGGCGCGCTTCGCGTTCTGGAGGCCGCCATGTTGAATACTCTCAAACCGGTCTGCTGGCAGCGTTGCGGGTCAGCAGAGGCTGGGCTGCAGTCGAGAGTAATCCGGCTGTTTTCTCCTAGGGCACCGTCCGCCGTGGATGCGCCTGCAGGCGGATCATCCGCGGATTAGCTGTCCGCGTCCACGACAAATCCGGATTCGATCCGTCGTCTGAATGCACCATTTAGCGCCGCGCTTTACGGAGCGAGAGGTCGTAGGCTAGACTCCCGGTGAAGAAGCTTCTTCTTGTAAGTTTTTTTTTCTTGAGCAGCTGTTATTCGTATATTTTGCAACGTCATATTCGTGACAGAAATAAGTTAGTGGACCCGTGGTGGACCCCGGCATGAAACACTATCGTGTTAAAAAGGTAAGCGGAGGCTCTTCGCATTCAAAGCGCAGAAGTGAAGGCTCTTTGGATACGAAATATTCGTCTACGCGTGCGTGCGTGTGTTTGCTCGCGCACGCGTGTGCGTGCGTGCATGGGTGCGCACGCGTGTGTGTCGGTGCACGTGTGGGTGCGCGGGCGCGCACGCGCGTGTGTGCACGCGCACTCACAGACACACACGTACACACACACGCGCGCGAAAAGCACACTAACATATACACGCGCGCGCACCCACGCACACACACGTACACATACACGAGCGCGAAAAGACACCCACGAAGCGCGCACGTATCACATGCATGCACACACACACACACAAACACACAAGAGCGCGCGTGTGCAACACACAAACACGGGCACACACAAACACACACACACACACACACACACACACACACACACACACACACACACACACACACACACTCCCTCACTCACACGCTTGCGAGCGCACACTATCTCCGCTCAAACGCTAGCTTGCCTTTGCTTCTCGGTGGAGACCGCGACTTCGCCGCAAGGAAGGAAAAATGCGGCGCCCTCAGGCTCCTGTCTAGTGCATCTACCTCGATTTTTCGCTCACTTCCAAGGCTGCTTTTTCTCCCGCAACTAAAGCCGCCAACGGCTACACTGCCTACGACCAGCTCACACCGGAATTTCGGAGAAATGAGCTCTTTAATCACGTTAAAAAGCGCCGCACGTTCCAACTCGGCTGGGAGTCCGCGTACACAGCTTTAGGAGTAAGTATTTCTATCATTTGAATGTTATCGCACATGGAATCCAGTTTATACGCCTATTAAAGTTGAACTACAGTGTTCCTGCACTATCTCGCCTTCATAATTTCTTTAGCGGCACTACAGCCTACACACGAACAGCGCGTGAGCAAGCTTGGCTGGACAGTCGTCGCGCAAATAGCGTAAATATGTAGGACGAGCCGAAGCGGCGGCGTGGTGGTGACGTAGCCGGCGTCATCGCCGCCCTGCGACGTCACTGCCCCACTTACTCGCCAGCCTCTCTCCATATATAAGTTTCGGCCACCGACTACCGCAGCGCCGCATAGTCCAGCCATACGGTGCAACAGGGGGCACTCTTACCATGAGCCCTAAGTTTCGTTAGTGCTCTTCTCTTTGCAAACTACCTCTACGGTGGCATGCCACCATACTACCTCCATGCTTCCTGCCCCTCGTGCGCGGGCCACCGGAGAGAAGAGTTGGAGCCGACTGCTTTCCGACACACCGACACCGCCGATGGTTTCTCGAGAAAGAAGGTATTCGCCTCGAGATCTTGCAGTGGTGCCCTCTCGCGTGTGACGTCGGAGCGGGGACTCCGCTCTCAACTGCGCTGCAGCAGCCGCTGCTCGTGTACGCGGATCGTCTACTTCAGGCGAGAACTTTGTCGAACAAACCAACGTTACTAGGTTAGCTTCAGTTTGAAAGCTGCGCGGCGGCGCGTGTCCCCTTTCCGTTTCCCGCCGCGTGGTGGCGCTAGTCACACGCTCGGCCTAGAGTTCCTGTATATACTACCTTTAGGTAGCAGAGTTGCGCATCTGTTTTCCAAACGCCGCTAGCAACCATGCACTGCGGAGAAGCTGATGCACAGGCCGCGCCCGGAAAACATGGCCGCGCCGCCGAAGCGGTTGCGTCCACCTAGAATCTATCAAGTCACCGTCTTAGACTCTGTAGCTCGTTAGCTACGAACTGGTGCTTTTATTTGCTTTAGATTCATGTCCTTAAGCTTCGACAGCAAAGTATTTACGTCGATTCAGCACCGTTTTCGAAAAACATACTGAAATAATCGATGCTGTAGCGTAGCGAGGGGAGATATGGTTAAGATATGGATGCTCCCGGAATCTCGAGAAGGACATGTATTACGTGTTCGTCAGTTGTTTTTTATCCTCCATAGCTGGCGCCGCCCTTGACTTGGCGGCGGCGGCGGCGCATGTTATTCGGCACTACGCGACTACGCTATGCCTTTGCGTTATCGGATAGACTAAAAAACGCTTTTGTACTCTCGTGGCACTGTCCCGGGCAGGTGTTTTTTCTTTTCATCGCCGGTCGTTGGCACGCCAGGCATGTCGACTGGCGATCGCCGACACGCTTCGTCGATCGGCGGCAGGCTTAAACCGTCGCCTGCAAAAACAAAGTGCGGCTTCGCCACATAGCTATGGTTGCTAGCTAGGCGAGATGGCGGACCTATGCACCCAACTCTGCTCCCGTAGGGGAGCATATACAGGAACTCTAGCTCGGCCTAGAGTTCCCGTATAAGCTCCCTACGGGCGCAGAGTTGCGCATAGGTCCGCCATCTTGCCTGGCTAGCAACCATAGCTATGTGGCGAAGCCGCACTTTGTTTTTGCAGGCGACTTGCTTAAGCCTGCCGCCGATCGACGAAGCGTGTCGGCGATCGCCAGTCGACATGCCTGGTGTGCCAACGACCGGCGATGAAAGAAACACCTGCTCTCGGGACAGTGCCACGAGAGTACAAAAGCGTTTTTTAGTCTATCCGATAACGCAAAGGCGTAGCGTAGTCGCGTAGTGCCGAATAACATGCGCCGCCGCCGCCGCCGCCGCCGCCGCCAAGTCAAGTGGCGCCAGCTGTGGAGGATAAAAAACAACTGACGAACACGTAATACATGTCCTTCGAGATTCCGGGAGCGTCCATATCTCCACTCGCTACGCCTACAGCATCGATTATTTCAGTATGTTTTTCGAAAACGGTGCTGAATCGACGTAAATACCTTGCTGTCGAAGCTTAAGGACATGAATCTAAAGCAAATAAAAGCATCAGTTCGCAGCTAACGAGCTACAGAGTCCAAGACGGTGACTTGATAGATTCTAGGTGGACAGCAACCGCTTTCGGCGGCGCGGCCATGTTTTCCAGCTTCTCCGCAATGCATGGTTGCTAGCGGCGTATGGAAAACAGATGCGCAACTCTGCAACCTAAAGGTCGCATATACAGGAATTCAGCGGCCGGGAACACACACAGCGTCTTCCTGTGTTCCGGCCGTTACTTACGTCGTGTGTTTCATAATGCTTCACCAAAGAGCCCAAGTTCTCACTATTGTAAACAGATCTTGCACGCGCGCAATCACTTCCTCTCCTTCTTTCCCACCTCCTAAATCCTTTCACGTTCTCAAAAAAAAGCAGAACGACGCATGCCTCTGCCGCTGCAATACCAACGCGAAGCGTTTTCGATTATTCTACAGTTCCACCTTCACACATTTCAATTATTTGCCCTCTCTGGGAGGATGTTAAACCACAAGCTCCTGGAGTGTGGATTCACCGCACGCTATTCACGAGACATCACTGTAACTCAGTAACGAACTAACGAACAAGTTTCGTTTCTGCGCATGTTATTCAAGGACAGCCCTCTCAAATCTATGTTACTTGAAACTTCTTGAAACTCGGCTGATCTATTGAGATATAGTTTTTTTTTAAACGCCACCCATTCAGTTAAGGTGCTGTACTGCAGTGAAGCATCCGAAAATGCTGAAGGGGCAATGTCCAAAATTTCTGGACATGCTATTTTTGTGTTGAGCAGTTTAACTGAACGTCTAACGCGCAGTTATAGCTGAATAGTACGTCAGTCCATACTCTCACATTGCTCTTCGCATTACCGCAGATGTGTAGTTGAGGTAATTTATTCGCCATCCCTGAGGTCTGTACTTCAATCTTATCGCGGAGTAAATAAATATTCACGTGTTGCAAACGAAACGCACTGGAACGCGCTCGGAGCAGGCTGCCGCAGACAGCAGCAGAGGCAAGCGAACGCGGTTTTAGGGCCGAGAGAGGTGGCAGCACCACCCCGCGAGAGGAGACGGAAAGGGGACACATTCGCGCGCGCGGCTCGGGCGGAGCTTGCAAACTGAAGCTACTCTAGTAACGTTGGAACAAACAGCCTCGAAACGTCGTGGTGTCTCATCGAGGGCGATGCGTTGTACGACGCAGGCCACGTCGTTGAATGCGCAGTGGAGGCCGTCAACAGAGATCGCACCACCGTCGAGGTCCTGGTCCTCCAAACAAGTGGGCTTGTGAAGCCGCCACACAACGTATCCGTGGCGATCGAGTTCCTGACGAATAATGATCATTCAGCTTCTCTGGACACAGGGAGTTACAAACGAATATATTTTGTTTCTCCGCGGCGAGTGCTGCGCAATGATGAAGTACTGCTCTGTGCCTCAGTGTACTGTTCGCCCGTGATGAGGGCGTTAGCTTTCACAACTATCGTAAGAAGGAGGAAAGGTGCGCTCTTCTCCTTAGGATATTTTTTTAGATGCGAAGCAGCTTTTGCTCGGGGCTGTGTGCGTCCCGTGGCGACCGTCCGCTCCCCCCACTGCGCATGCGCCAAGTCTCCCCCCCTCTCCTCGCGTGAGCGCGAGGTGGTTGGAGGAGGTGGGGTTCAGAAGGTGGCGTGAGCGCTGCCTCCGCTTCGTTTCTCCTCTCCCGTTTCTCTCTCTCCGGCGCAGCTGTGCGCTCTTATATAATGCGGCGCGCGCTCGCTCCGTTGCACTCTCCTTCGCAACGGCGCTATGGATGTTAACGTTGGCGCCAGTTGTAGCGGCATCGGTAACGTAAGCTGTGACAGCAGCGCAAGCAACGTAAGCAGCCGCCGCTGATACACAACTCCACACACAAATCAAACATACACGGAAACGTACAAATGGAGACACAAGTGAACAGCGCTGCTTCGCAGCCCCACATGGTTCCCTTGAGTGGATGATGGTGTAAGTTTTATGAGGTTGCTCCATATGCTCGTGCCTTGTCCGGCGGTGGCGGCGTGTACACTTCTCCGGTGATTCCAACACTGCTCACTAGACGGCGCGCCGCCGCTCAAGGCGCCGGCTTTTCGGTGATTTCAAGAATGCTCACAAGATGGCGGCGCCGCTCAAGGCAACAGACACCACTCTCGGCACGTACGCTTCCTTTCTTTACGCTGGGAGCTCACGCAGTGAGCACTCTTCGTTACCGCTCGGCCGCATGAACACCGCAGAAGCCAAGGCAGTAGCGCGGCGGGCTCGCAACGCAGCCGCAGCTCGGGCGCGCCGCCCGAGCGCCCCATGTAATGTAATATAACAACGTTGTCAAGTCTATATATGATGGTAGGATATGTGTACAGAGGATTCGCGGGTTACCCCATCATCTCCGAGCTAGCTCCTCTAACATGATTCACTTCGTGGATATGGCGATGATATTCTTTTGCTGTGCATTGCTAGTAACAGTGAACATGAGGAAATGTGTGATAATCGCTAATTAATTCTCCAACTCTGGCATTCGCAAACAACATATAAGACAATTTCTGTAGGGCAGCTGTTTAAATTACCGCTTTGACAGTCAATCGATCGTTCATAGGATTTACTAGAAATGCAAAGTTGTATCAAATTACCAACTTTGAGATATTCGTGCTTGGATTGCAGTCATGGACGTCGGCAGGGTTTCGTCTTGAGTGCGCAAGCCCGTGTTGTATCGCAGTAAGGCGGGGGGGGGGGGGGGTGACGGGCGGGTGCTGGTGGGGCCAAGGGAGGTGGCAACAGCCGCCTTGTTGCACCCCCTGGCCGACGATGCAAATGACTGCAGTTTGTCCCAGTAATGTTGGTTCAGTGAGAATGATATCACGAGGTTCTTTATATTAATACCGTACATGGCCGTCGCTGGGGTATCAGAATATAACAAATAGTTATCGCTGATTATATATCCCGTGCACTGGGCCACAGAGATTCACGTGGCAAAGGCAAGCTGGACAGAGTTTCTGTCCACGCATGTGGCATAACCAAAAGCTTAAAGCGCTCCGCTTTCTAAAAAGTGTCTGCACTGCCTCAGGTGAAAACCTTTAGAAAATGCGCACTAAACAGCGGCCGCAGGTTTTGCTTATGAATTTATGATAAGCAGTCCGCTGGGTGCGCGCTTGTCTTAATGAGGCGCGCTCAATATGACTTGCAACACGACAGTGCGTGGCCTCACGGGTTCAAAGGTAGCGCATGGCTTCAACTTGTTTTTATTTGAATAACTAAATATTTTCTTATTTGGGATCATACCCAAGTGACACAAACGCGTTTAGTAATAGAAATAAGGGCTAGTGAAAGCCATGCGCAATCTTTGAACTCGTGAGGCCACGCACTTCCGTGTTGCAAGTCATATTTATCGCGACTGTACGTACGTACGTACGCCAACCAAATAAACCCGTAGTCTCAGATATCGTGCGCCACTCAGCTGCGCTCATGAGGCGCGCTTACCAGCGAGGCGATTCGGAGGCCGCGTCGTCGGCTCACTGCCTTAGCAGCCTTCGCGGCAGGTTTTGGTGAGCATCGCACCCGGCGTAAGTCGCCTATGCATATAGCCCGCGTGCAATAAATGCCTAAAGTACTGGCAAGGCACTCAAACACGGTTACAAGCTTACCGAAGAGTGGCGCGTACCGCGGGTATAGCAGAGGTCACTGTCAGCGAAGTGCTTGCTGCACTCGGTCGACGAAAGCGTGGGGCGCTTTCCCATTCTGAGCTTAACTATCCTTTCGTCTTCAGCTTCGATTCCCTAGGACAGTAGTGAAAGCTAACGCCCTTTTTACGGGCGGACGAAGTACACTGAGGCACAAAGCAGTACTTCACCATTGCGCAGCACTCGCGGCGGAGACAAGCGGCCGCAGTTCCATGAAACAAAGCACTGTGCGTCTAAAATGAACGTCAAGACCAGATACCCACGGTTGTTAGAACAGCGCCGGTAGCCACCATACACAATATAACCAACTCAATTGCTCCGTTGTTGAGTTTTACCACGACGGTTGTTTCTACACGGCGCCGGGCCTACGTAGCAGACGAAAGCGCGTGAATCCCCGCTCTGAAGTCATGCAGGGGAGGTTCGCAGCGCCACCGTCGTTCGCACACGATGCGATTACCGACGATCATTAAGGTACTGGCTGCAGTTGGGTCACTTATCACGTCTCTTTAGCCCTCGGTCGAGCCCTTGATTACATGCTTTCGTTTCTCCGTAATAAGGCGCGTGCTGCCTGGACTTAGCTTTTATGGTATTATTAGGAGGAATGCTTCGGATAACCTCATCAAACGCGAAAATTGACAGAGTGCGTCGGTGGCGTTGGCAACGTTGTCCTCGTGTCACCACGACGTCACATAATGACGCCACCACACGACATATTTGCTTGGTCAAAGGTCCGTCGATCGTGGAGGCACCGCAAAACCGGGTGAGGCACAGAAAGCTTGGAGGCTCTGTAAATCTACGGTAGGTGCAGAGGGCTTTCGGATCAATACATCGACTGAGAAGAAAACGAACGAGAAAATGATTTGCGCCATCGAGTCATTTTCAGGCGAATGCATAAGGAACCATGGGAGTTTTTTCCATCTCGATCTGGCGGCATTGTACGTGTCTACGATAGTCTAGATTTGCGTCACGATTGCTGCTCATTTTAAATCTATGAAGCATCCCACCTTTAAGATAGCTGTGTCCACCTCAACGTCTTTCAAAATGCTCACATACTCATCTTTCGAAAATGGTGAGTTGAGAAGATATTTCGGCATTGCTTTTGCGTAGCGTTCTTACTTTAAAGGGGTACTGACACAAAATTTCGCGGCCGAAACAGCCTGCGGGTTCGATTCCCGTGAACATGTGTACATCATCTGCAAAATATCTACAGCGAACATAGCTTGGAAGGTATTTTAAATTAATTTTGAAGTTTGCGTGAGCGATCGACTCCCTCGCTCTACTGACACCATCAGAGGTGACCCTCGGTGACCCCCCTACTTCCCTCACGTGACCACGCTGCAACAAGTTCATGATGACGTCATAGCGGCCATTTTCTTTTGCCGCGTTTGTTCCAGCAGTCTACACTTCTCGGCGGCTGGTCGCGAGTCCGTGGCCGCGGCGCACGCGTTGAAAGTTTTGTGTTTGGCGACACTGCTGTCCCGTTTCCTATTCGAAAGGACTTCTTGATGCAGACCGTGCGGAAGTGCGTCACAGTTCTGTGTGCTGACGTGATCGAGAGCTGCGCACGCTAGGTGGTGATAGTTGCACCCGGCGGCTTGTCGTTTTTCGAGCTCTCTCAAACCGAAACTGAAACTGGTCGGTAATGAGGAGCCTGTAATTAAATATCTGTCGCGCGCTGCAGCAAACGAGGTGCCGTGTTATGACTAACAGGACCCCAGCAACACAGTGCAGCAAAAAAACGCGAGGCCAAATTTTTTGTGTCAGTGCCCCTTTAAGGCGGAAGCCTCAGATGCTTCATTAACGTCCTGCAACACTTTCTCAGTATTGTCAGGAAACACTGCCGATCGGTAGTCGAGGCTCCTGAAAACTCGTGAGGCAAACATTATAGCGCAGCACGCGGCCTGGAATTGGCAGTTACTTCTCAAATAAGCTAGAAATCACTCGCTCTTCACTTGAGAAATGATGCCATAAGCCAAAATGACGGCGCCACAGACACAAAATCGACGGCCAATGGGTGATTGGAGCGCATCTTGAGCTGCATACACTCTAAACGTAGTAATCGATAAATGCAATTTTGCGCACATATATAGTATGGGTTACATTCGCTTTGAGTGCATACATTCCAAACTTGGTACCCCTAACTATCGGTGCACAAAATCCCAATTATCGGTTACCACTTTTAGAGTGTAGTTACCACAGCCTCTGCAGGAAGCCTCCATGAGCCCGCGCTCGCGATCACACCGAAAAGTCGAGCGCGATTTGAAGGTTATAGCGCCAGCGTCGACCGACCTAGCGCCCCAGGGGCCTATTCGGTGCGTTTTGGAATATCACTAATTTCCCCACGTTGGGGTGCACTGTAATAATGAACGTATACATGCAACGAAGTTTGATTTTGGTTAAATTCATTAGTAAGAAGTAGAGTGTAACACTGAAAAAATCTTGGCAGCTGTGCATCACGGTAATAGTTTAGCTTTCTTCTAAGCAGCCTCCAAAGAGCACCCTAGCGGACCACACGTCCACCTCGTGGTGATCGCTATGGCGTTGCTCGAGGCTCACTCTCGATGAGATATCTCAGTGCCTCTTTTTATTGCGCCCGGCTCTCTCCACTAACCCACACCTTCCCAATCTCTAGTCCTTACCTTTGTAACTTCACTTATATATATATATATATATATATATATATATATATATATATATATATATATATATATATATATATATATATATATATATATATATATATATAAAACATTCACTGTCGGTCTGCAATGAGTGCAGGATATGATTTTTTTCTTGTTTTGTGCGGACAAAACTTACGTATGGCTAACACGAACAAGTCGATGACGCTGTGCAACGTACCGATATGAGGCGAGGTAATGTTTACTTTGCCGAAAAGGGTTCCTGGAGCGATGTAATTTTGCGAAGTGGCTAGCGAGTCGTTGTGCTTTTTCTTTCAGCCGGAAGCGAAGCGGTACGAAATGGCAGCACATTGAACCCGAACCAGAAGAAAACTTAAACTTCTTGTTTGCTCGCCTTCTCATTGAGGTCTTTGTACTTGTCGCTGAAGTTGATTAGCATCCCCATGGCTTTCCTGCCATGTAGCGTAGATATGCGAATTGGGACGCAAATTTCACGGCCCAGCTGGTGGTCGACCCCTGATGACGCTTTTAAATTTCGAAGGTATTTCGGTGCCGATTGAAATGATGATCTGCAAAGCACTGCGGTAAGCTGAATGGGCCTTAAGTATATTGAATGTTCAATGACAAACCGGTGGACAACGCGTGTTCTGTGAACAGAGCTTTGAGCTGCTAACTTAGACAGGTGACGGTGGCATAGCAGTTCAGAAAGTTCAAACTGATTACTACTTAATTTTCGCATTCTGGCAATGTAATTAAGGCTTGTGGGGTCTCGTAATGAGCGCGCCGCTCTCGGAGCACACGGAGACAGTAAACACGGTCGTCCCAAACCAACATCGTGTACATTTATTTAACTGCTTTTACAAGACGAGCTCGCTAGCCGAATCATAAATCAAACGCTAACAAAACCAATTATACAAATTCCAATACGCTCAATCAACATAACAACAACCACAAGGTAAGCGAAGGCGGCGTCGCGGACGGCCGACTCACCACGAGGGGCCCGACGGGAAGCGACCCGCGGCTGTCGCATCCCGCCTACCCCCCTGCAGGAAGACGTCCGTCCCGATCGCCGTCCCAACGCCAAAGAGACTCTTTCTTCCCGTGCGCCCACCAGCTTCGCCGCCCAGCGGCGCTGCTGGCGATACCGTGCTAACTTGAACGATGATGATGATAATCACCCGCGCGAGCACAACGCCACCTTCCGCTCGGCGGCCATCAACCCAAACTGCGGCTTATCCGCGAGACGCGCGCCGTGGGGCGCAGACGACCTTACAGGGGGGTGATGGACACCCCCACAGGCTGCAGTCATTAAATGTAACCTGCGCTATACAGACTACAACGGCTGCTATTTAGGTCATAAAATGCAACCTTTGCTATACAGACTACAACGGCCGCTATTTAATAGTATACTCTAGCTGTACAGATTAGGGGTCCTTGCAGTGTTTTGTAATGTTGTATTCCCTATTTAATAACAATAATAATTTTGGGAGTCTCACCTGCCAAAGCCACCATATAACTATGAAGCACACCTTCATGGGGAAATGCGTAATGATTTCGGCCTCCTTTGGTATATTAACCTGCTCCTAAACCTAAAAACATGAGTGTTCGTGTATTTCGTCTCATAGGAATGCGGCCAAAGAGGCCAGGAATCGGACTCGCGTCCTCGTACTTAGCTTAGCCATTTCGTTATAGTTTACCTGCTAAACTAAAAAAGGTGGGTTTCACTTTATTCGTCACCGCTGGTCTTCGATTTGAAGATTCGTCTGGATGGTAGGGTGCTGATATATCTTTAGGATTGGTCGAGAATTGGTAGTTTTGCGATTGCCTTATAGAGGCGGTTAATTCCTAAAAAACTTCTGATGCGTGTTTCTTGTTTAACGAAAGTGCCGTTTTTTTAGGAAATGTATAGCCCTTATCTGTTTTTCACCAGTATCATCTTCTGATTGTAAAGTATTTTTCTGTGAAAATGTGATTTACAACGCAACCGTCAATGCTGATTTCCGTTCCGTTGCGTACACCTAACTTCTCTCTGCGACCAAAACTACAACAGGCACAGGCTATTTTTGTCCGTAGAAGCAGCGACATTGTCCTTCATAGGTGCAAAAGGTACGTCTTGCACAAAGCAATATATTTGTTATTTGTTAAAAAATAACCACGAAGAAAAAAGTCATAGGCGTTAATATTTATTGTAAACTAAATGTCCATTGTAGGTACATCTGTTTTCCAGCACCATGTGCAGTTCTCGCTCTCACTCCCCACGCAAACGTCTCCATAACATAAGCCTAGACGGCAAGAGAAATTTTGATAGGTGGCTTGATCGCTGAATTCTTTCTCTGTCATCACCTGCGAAAAGAAAGAGTATCATGCCCGTTAGCACAACCGTACCATATTATCCTATCTTCTCCCTTCTCCCCTTTTTCTCGTACGATAGAATATGAATTGAGATACAGTAATCTAGCTGCATTTTCTCCGTGGCTGTGATGTTCTTCTGTCAAGGAAAATTTCGCTGATTGAATTTCTGGTCGGGAGAGTCGCACCTATGTCAAAGTGCAATGCTAAAACACTAGGTGCACTGCATTTTCACGGTGCATAAAAAATATCAACGTGGCCAAACATAATCCGGAGCCCTACACGAATGTAGCCGATACAGTTGAATGCTCAATTTCTTGAGGTTAAGCTCCGCATTCATCTAAAATTGTGAAGTTTGTATTTGCCCATAACAAAACGTTCGAAAGATTGGTTATCACTAAGGAAGTGTTGATGTAAATGAAGGAGGCAAGAAGAGAATCTTGGCGTGCTTATCTTGATCAGTCAGAGCATATTTTACTTCTACTCTTTATGATTTTTGGTTTATCTGGCTTCAAGTTTCGGTAACATACCAGCACTGAATAGAATAAAATAATGTCGAGTTTCACCGCGAGGGTGAAGCAACGAATGTGATAGAAACACTTGTAATGTTATACGTAGTCAGCCTGGCAAATAACTCTTTTTGATCCGATCTCACGCAACTCTACAGAACGCCGGTGTGAGAGAATATGGCCACTCTAGGGACATTCTTCGCATAGTCTCTTCGCATTGAGAGCGCAGCACGTAGAAGGGTTTGCGAGCCGCCCGCTGATGGCTACTGAGATAGCAAGATAGCGCGCGCGCCAGCGATGGCGACCGCGCCCGAAAATCTAATTTCATAGTTGCTTCTCAAACACCCCATCGCGTCTTTTCATGCTCGTTAAAGACGCGCGGGGCGTTTCCTCTCCGCTTGAGCATTCAACGGCCGGTCTAACAGGCGGGGGGGGATCTTATCACATGCGCCCTCCGAGTGACTGAGATGGGCCAGCTCGTTTGATCTCTGCTTCAGCCGCGTACGGCGTGCCTTATAGTTATATCTGGTTTCATGACGCAAAACACCAGCTATTATTATTATTATTATTATTATTATTATTATTATTATTATTATTATTATTATTATTATTATTATTATTATTTTATTCATTGCATCTGATAGAAGATTGCGTTGTGAAGCGCGAGATATTGCACCGTCTATGTAACTAGGGGGGCTTCGTTGCATCTGTGACCATTTCTTGAACCGACAGTGGATATGGGTTTTGCTTTAAAAAATCTTCGCACAAAATTAAGGGCATTTCACAAACATTTTATTGTATTTGGCAGAATCCAACGCTAAAGACGAATGACTTGACATGAATTTGAAGGGTTTAATTTAATGCATTGTATCAATGTGATATGCATCGCAAGTACATAAATGAATGTGTTCTTAGAAATAACATGGAAGCCTCGCAAGAACTGCCAAGCAATATTGAAGATGCTCATCGCCTCTTCTTGGAAGGTATGTACAGGGATGGTCAGAAGTTCCCAGGCTGCACTGCCATAGGATTATATGGTATAGCGGCCTGGAAACTTTGGACCACTTCTGAACATTCTTGTAGAGAACACTTAAAACCCCAAATCATTGAAATCTGTCTACGTACTACGGTAAACCTACTCTTTCACCTGGCATAAATGCATAAAACTTTGATTTTATACTTACAATGCATAGTGTGCCATTCGGCAATGCTTCCAATGTCTGCGATAAAACTCCATTCCATCTTAGGCAGGATTTTGTGCAGTTAACAGGAATCTAAAAAGAGGTTTCTTTAGCAGAAATAGATTAAGAACTTAGCACAATTGCGTGGCAAGCAGCTCAAAGGAACTGATAAGCTAGTACCCTAAGCCATATTGTAACAAGACAGAAGTGGGTTAGTGTCGCAGTGTAGTATAGGAGCCCGCTCCGAAGTTCCATGTTGGTTTTCCGATAAAATGCAGGCACGCGTACCCAGCACCTCCACCAATAATGCTACTAAAAATATATGTTTACTAATATTCGCAAGCAGCAGAAAAATTGGCTGAATCAATGGCGCATTAGAGCTTGTCCATTAACACTTGGTCAGGTGGTTTGGAATTTTTAGGGGCGAAGCTCCTAAGGGTGTGGGTCTGTCCCTCCTCTATAGTTGTCGTAGTAGTAGTAGTAGGTAGGTAGATAGATAGCCACGTATAGTGGAATGTACCCACTACACGTGATAAAGATGACGATGACGCAGTATAGTGGAATGTACCCACTACACGTGATAACGATGAAGTATAAGCGCTAAAGTCCCTAGATTTTTCGAAGAGGGAAAATTCTAGGGACTTTAATAAGCGCGTTCCAGTATAGTGGAACTGTACCCACTACACGTGATAACGATGACGATGACGCTGATGACCATGAAGTATAAGCGCGTTCCAGACCACACATTCTCTTTCTCTGCCATGGATGAAAACGATCGAGCTTCGCCCACTCATCATATATTCACTTCGTGGATATGGCGTGATTTTTTCTACTCATTTGTTTTCTTTATGCCTTTTATATATACACATACATATACATATCCGGGACATGGCGGCGTCCACAGACGGTGACGGCGAAAATCAGCCGAGTGTGTCCATATAAATGCTATCGCAATAAAAAAAGGAACTCCTATGTAAGTGCATAATAAAAATAAGAATTAGTCACTTGACTAGACATGACGTGGCATTCATAGATCAGTTAATTCCTCCTAAATACTGACCGCCTTATAGATCCATAGTTAGCCACTTCAGTGGGCCACAATATTGAAAATTTTGATCATAGAACAACAAATGATAACAAGTTATTAATAGTCTAAATGAATAGAACAGTCATAAGGGTCCTGAGCCCATTTGCTCGAAATGAGCATCATGATAACTTTTTGCTATATATTGAACATGACACATTTTTAGCAGATATAGCATATAATTTCTATTATTCAAAATAGAGTGCCTTAGCGTGCTTCGCAAAATTTTCATCAAGAAGGAAAAGGTATGACATACCACACCGTAAGGAGTTTTCAGACCATCTACAGTGCAGAGATCACCTATTATGGAAAGCAAACAGATTATTGCAAAAGAAATTTGTATATGTGTAAACCTTCCCAGGGGTTTTTATTGCTCGTTAGTGTTTGGAGCACTATCGAGGGCGGCAATTTTCATAAAGCCGGCACGCTTGCTGCATTGTAGAGTCATTCTAAAAAATAAGGTACCCTTTATTCTTCAAAATACATACAACCAACCTAGATATGTGATTCAAAATGCGCATGAAAATTCTCAAATTATTGTATGATGCTTAAAACATTGTTGCTGAGCTATTGAGCACAAAAGAGCGAAGTGTTGAGAGTAAAGTACACACAGAGCGCTAATTTCGGGTTACAAGGATGAACATTGTGAAGCGCGTTTATTGCCTTATTTTGGCGAATTCCAGTTGCACCCACAAAAGCTGTTAGCTAGGCTCGGCTATGGTGGCTAGCTCGGCGCCGACCGTGCTGCAACGTTTGGAAAGCATCACGATTGTTTAAGATTATTCTGTTAAGATTACAGGCCGGACGCGAATAATCAAGTTTAGCCAAGAGCTTACGCGAGCACCAGGGCGAACGCTGGAAAGTTCGACGACTGATGTATAAAAGACACTTTCCACCGATGATCAGATTAACGACCGGCCGACCGCACTGCTGCCGCTGTCGCTGTACATCGTGTACACGGTGTAAGAATATACATAGACAGATGCTGGCACTCTCCCCACAGCGCGCGTTGAAAACAGCAATCCCCGCGCGTCCAGATAATGTTCGGGCCGTTATGAGTTATCTTGAAGCTTAGTCGCTGCCTTCATAGATGGCGCTACGGAAAAGCGGGGTCAGTCGTCTCGGCAGCGATGCGCGAGCTGCTGATTCTGCGCGTCTTTTTGATGGCATGTGCGGCTACGTTGTATTGAAGCCAGGCTGTCTTGTTCGTGTGTGTTTTATGCTCTTCTATAGACGAAGGTGGCATCGAATTGCTGAGAGGTGTCTCAAATGGGTAGAGCGTGTTTTGTACCGAATTTCCGTTCTGGCTATCGGACTTGTGAGGAGCGTGTCGCTCTCTTCAAAGTGCCGTCCGACAGTGATCACCTGGAACAGTGGCGCCGCGCAATTTCCGAGGGCAGACCGAACTCTAATGACTACTGGCCATGTCTGCGCTAAGCATTTTTCAAAGGACACGATTCCAACCGCATATCACTCAGAGTTTAAAGGGGACCCTGCAACACTTTTCCAAGTAGCCATGGAATGGATTCACTAAAGGAGCTTATTGCCTCACAAATTCGCCGCCGCAAAATATTTTAGAATCCAAAATATTTTAGAACCTTTCAGATAAATAGTTGTGCTTTCTTAGAAGGTAGTGTGAGCATGGGCGATAATGATGAGCGCAGTATATACACGAGTGGTGTTCAATAAAACTTTGTTGGAAGTTAGCACTTGTATCTAGTCTCGTATCTTCTTTTGTGTATTTGTTACCTGTGCCACAAATCGTTTCAGTATTTTGTTTCTTCGTCACCTCATTTTTCATGCAGGAGCCACGCCAAAGATGAGACTGGTGCGAGCTCCACACAAGCGCTGCTGAGCATGGGCGGTAGTGTGAGCACAGACGTGCGTTTTCTTAGTTGCAACAAAGCGGACACCAGCCTCCGGATACTCGTTAAACTGCAGACGTCTCAATAAGAGTCTTTGACGAAAATACCAACGTAATTTATAGGGCTCCACATTCAGACCCTTAACGGCAAATTTCGGAACATTCTATTATAATGGGGCGCTGCTTAGATTTAGGATGATTTCGTAACGTAAACTGGCTTGTAGCATAGTGCAGAAACACACAGGCACGAAGAAGAAAACTGGACAAACACACGCGCTTCGAAACGTGTGCTCGGACACAATTTGGCAAAATGAGATATATTTACAGGCATCGTTTCTTACGGGACAAACTTGCAAGCCTGAACCGAAGAAGATTGTTAGCAGTGTTCAATTCAAATGATCGTTACGAAAGCGTTACCCGTTACTTCGCCAACTGAGTGGGATAGTTTTGTTGCCTGGATTGCTGTAAATTGAAATGTACAAAGCGAATAGTGTTTTGACAACGCGTAGGCCATGCAAACCTGCTGTTCGCAAATAGACCATGTTTTAAGAGTCACAAGTTTTTCAGAAATGGGCAGGCACTTTTATCTGGAGATTGTATTGTATAGAATCGGGAGCGGCAGCCAATTTGGGATTTAGCAAACTACACATGCAAACTTTTCCTTCTAGCCATCAGAGTTGACAGTGTACTAACCATACTCTTCAGATCCCAGCTCCAAATCACCCACGACCAAACCTGGACGCGGTTACGTCTGTCCTCGGTGTGTATGCTGCAAATAAATGAATAATAGTCAGGTGACAGAAACTATGACTAGGTATCATACTCTGTGAAAATTTTAGCATTCTGGCAATACCAGTGGTTTTATATTAACTGTAACGCCAAATGTTTTTCCTAGCAAAGATATTCATAATTATGTCTGCGAAGATACAGCGCTGTCGGTCAATCACAAAACACATTCCCTTCGAACAAATTGGAAAGGTCGCACCTGACCTCTAAGAATATGTCGTTACAATTAATGCATACGTGTGTCAGACTAGTATTACTAGGCAACCTCTTCTGCCATTTTCCCAGTACGATGCAGTGCAGAAGTGCCGTCTACATGAACGCAGCCCAAAGACGTGTATTGCTCCGGCCAGCGGGCCTTAAAGGGCCCCTCACCAGAGGTTTGAGCATTTCGGGCTGACAAGTGCATGCAATGGGTGCTCACGACCACGTCTGCCAGGACTTGGAAAGTTATGTTTAACGCAAAAGGTGAAATTTTAAATTTAACACCCCTTGCCCTTCATTTCGCGGGCGAGCGCCCCAAGACGGAGGGGTTGACGTACAAGGAATAGCCCAACACAGTCATCTGGGCTCTGACATCGCTCCTCTACGAAGACATCGGCGCTCTGACGTCGCTCAGAGTAGAAGGTGACACTGCGAGAATTATTCGCGGTGTAATGCGTAATTTCGTGTAATCAGTTGTTAGTACAGATGAATGAAAGTTCAGAGAAATAAGAACCACACAAACGGAATGTCGGTGGGTTTTATTTTCGTTCACTTCGAATCGTACCGAGATGCGAGAATAATCTGCCTCGGTTTCGCCTGCGTTCGTGTTCTTGCTGTTTTCGCGTGGTTCCAGCGCCCTGACAACACTTGGCGCATTTCTAGTGCATTTTTCCTGACTGCAGTTCCAGCGGGGCGACGCAGGTGTATCACGGTAAGGATCCATGATCCGTGCCAGGCTCTTCTAACGTGTGCGCACTGAGGCATCCATCACGCAGATACAGGCAGTGCACAACAGAGAATGCCGAAGCAATTCTCTGTTGCTTCACGGCTCGCGTGCTCGGGCTGTTACGCGTGCCTGTCATGCACGCATGACCTTGCGTCCGCATGACGTGTTGATGCGTCTGCGTCATGTGATCCTCCAAGTCCTATACTGGAAAGGGCAGGGAAGGAATTTGGCTTGCGAAAGCTACACGGGGCGAGTGTTTCAAGCTTGCCTCCTCGCATTATCGTTTCGCGCAGCCTTAAAATATAGCTTTTTTTAGCTGGTTATGAAGAAATTTGCAATATTCTAGAGGAGCAATGCTTTTTATTTGGCACGCAACAACTTCCAGTGTCCAACTACACTGTCCTATGGGACTTGGTAAAGTACCCTTTAAAGGCTGTGGGTATTGTCTTGCTGCATCCCGTCCGTGCTGAAAGCCATGGAGACGGAAACCTCTCCGGACAAACGAATTCCAATTTAGTTGATGGGCAGTGTTGAGCTCGCGCGAACAAAGAGTCACAAAAGTGAGCCAAGGGAACCGCAGATGGGTGCGCAGTAGGGCAGGTGAGAACCAAAAGGGGCAACAGAATTATCATGGTGGCAGAGTGGTGCTTCCTCTTGGTATCGGTAAACGAGACTCTCCTGGGCTACGTGCAGACTAATCTTTGTGTAGCACACAAGTGCGTCACGTTCATCGACACTACAGTGTACCAGGTATTACAAGCTTCTACTGCGCTCTAAAGACACTCAGCAACAGGCGGCGCTACTTCAAGACAGGTGGTGCACGTGGCTTCTGCAAGAGGCCGAAACAATCTGCATGTCCCGAATCCCATGATCACATTTTCCATGGACACGACCCGTCTACACGCTGCTTTGCGTAAGAGATTGTCAAGATCTTCCCGTAAGCTTACGACCATTGTCACGTTACTGACTAAAAGGTTTTCAAAGCAGACAGCCCTAGCGAGCGTCCATCAAGCAATTTCTGTTTGTTTGGATTGTGTCCGCCACACCAGAAAGAATTCGCCTGAATTACAATTAGTCCTATTCTTTATTTACGCAGTAAATCGTTGGTCCCTAAGCCCAGACCCAGATGAAAAAAAAAATTCTGTGTTGAATTTACTTTTTTTTGCCGTAGAGCGCCTACTTTCACATGTAATAAGAGCATCATCAACTGGTCTTTAAGGGCGTACATTTTTTTTGCAATTCAACGAGAAAACTTTCTGGCCATGCGTCTGTCCCTGTGCAGGCAACAGATGCTTTAAATAAAGAAATGAATGCATGAAACTAAACAAATTTTCTCGGTGCTTCTCAGTCTCGAACCTAGGCGTGCACGGTCCGGAAACGCTTGTGCCAACCTGTAGGCTAAACACGCACGCCTAAAAAATGGTTATACGTATATGAGAGTCATATGAATGCGTGTACCCCCGGCGCAAAACAAATGTAAAAGAAGGCTTGCTATGAAGGCTTCGTTGTATTTCATGGTAGTGGGATAAAAGTCCTCTCCTTAGAAGATGTAAGCCGACAACGAGCATTGTAAAAGTAAGCAAAATTTAGACTGTCAAAAATAATTCAGAAATTGCGTTTCAGTGGACCATTGGCATGCGCCTTATGTGGGGCCGTTCAGACACGGCCTAACTCTACACAAAAGGTGAAACACGCCATGCCGATGCCATCCGAAAAGATTGTTCTTGGAAAGGCCGTAACCTGTAATTAAACTGTGCGCTTTGCATCAGCTCTGAGGGCTAGAAACAAACACGAATCATAAGAGCGACCCTCACTTCACCTGAGCGTAAAGAAATGACAAGGTGTTATTGTGTCGCTCTTGCACTTATTGATTATATTAGGCTTGGTTCAAAGCTCCGAACCGGAGGTGCAACAAAGGGCTGAAAAGCGTTCTTATTTCTACCTATTCATTCTGGCAGGCGGCGTCACGCTGGCGATGATGACACTGATTACGTACACTTCGTTGGCGACGTTAGCCTTTATATAGGCAGGTTAGTAATTCACTCACGTGGGCGGCGTCGTATTGATTGAGGTATCAATAAATATTTGGCTCACGCTAGAGAAATATCTGTTCTAGAAATATCGCGCGCACATTGTGACTCCACGCCGTGCCTCAGCACACAGATACTTATGACTGGTGTTGTATTATCGTAATACATATACGGTGTATGCGGCCACGTAGTTGTGACGGTGAAGAACGCAACCTGAGCTTGGAAAGTTAAAACTCTTTATTGAGAAAAGTTGTGCCCAGAAAGTGCAAAGATATCAGCGCCCACAGTCGTCGGTCGTCGAATAATCTGATGAGCGGTATGGTTGGTGAACATTTATACATGTGACATCGGAGATTCCAGCGTTATCGTTGATGGCCGCGTCAGTTTCAGAATAAACTCTATTGTTCGCGCTTTGCGCGGAGTGTTGTCAGCAGGTCCTAAAATAATCGTAGCTTCCCGAGACATTCCGGTGATTTCGGCGCAAGGCAGTCAACACGCTTGTAATGTACCGGTTGCTTAAAACTATAAAAAAGAAGCCCATGTGCTAATATGCCGTACACTCTAAGAAAAAAAAGAGTATGCCTGACTCTTTCCGGAGAGTTCTCACTTGCCACGTATACGACTCTCTTTGAAGAGACACGGTGACTCTCTTGGTGGGTCAGAGTCGGCGCGCTCACGAGAGTCCCCGGACCCTCTTAAGAAAAGTGGGAGGACTCTTATGCGAAGGGCTCACACTACCACTTCTGAGGGAGTCAGACGACTCTTCCCGGTGACGCTCCTACGCCGGTCATTTGACACCCACCGAAGCGTCAAGCGACTCTACGGCTATTTTAAGCTACTAAATTGACCCATGCTCTACTTTTGCGCGACTACTGCTGGAAATAGTGAAGTATTCATTTTAAGCAACTACATTAATACCTGGCGTTGTGCCCAGCGACTGCAAAAAAAAGCATTGTTCAATTTTAGCATTATTTTAATAAAACTCCTCAAAACACAGCATTTCCAGTAAAGTTGAAGCAGTTCAGGTATTCCTCATTTACATGCTTGTATGAGTATAACCAACCAAAATGTGTGACTGTGATGTGCATTGTGTCATGTCGTGCAAAATAAACAGAAGATATCGGTATCATGTTTCCATATTTATTCCTTATGATTAAGAATCAAAAAGTCGTGAAGGCTGGAGGAATCAGACTTGTGACTTGCTATGTTGTCGCTCCTCTTCAGCGTGAGCAGCCATGAAAAATGGTACCTGAAAAGAGGAACGTGATATCATAATGAGAAAATGGAATCATAGTAAGAGTTTGCAATACCTACACAATAAGTGATTTACACAGGCATAATGAAAGCTAACAACAAAACAACAAATGCAAAGAAGGCATGGTAAGGAACCGTGTTTTTTGCCGTTATCGTGTAAAACAACTTTCATATAGTAGCTTTTCTAAGATGTCACTTGGTGACAAGCTTGCAGCACAAGATGATGTGAGCTTTTTTTTTAAACAGCAAAGGCAATTGTTTTAGGCTCCTTTGAGTGGGTGCCACTCACCTCTTTTCCTACGTCATCTTGTCCAACCAAAGGAAATGTAGGCCCGAGTGCCTCGTTGACATTACGAACACCGCTGCTGATTTTCCTATCACTAGTGGTGAACCGCCAGACCATAGCGACACCTTCGTTACCCCGAGTGTGGCTGTCAAAAGAAGTGACGAGGCTGGAGAAGCGATCCGGTATTCTGGGAATAACCAACACACAAACACACAGACTGATTAGTTTTAGTTAAACCTTTCTATGTTCAACGCACCGTTACTGTACACACATCTGACACGAGTGTTTTGTTTTAAATAATTTCGTAACGAAAACAAATTTTCACGTAATAGAAGGCGGGAACCGCGTTTCGCGATAGGCACTGGTTATGCATGAATGAAAGCCCTCCTTTTCTGATAAATCGCTTCAAAAAGTGCTTCCAGAATAAGCCCGGCTTTGCGCCGGCATATTGCCACAACCAAGCGCATCCTCCGGCAGTCAGGGGCACGCCGTAAGCGGTTACTGACAGCGTGTTCTACAAACGTAACCCATTCTTAAATACTGTTGTACGAGCGCCCAAACGACAGCAACGCGCGCGGACGCCGTCTACGTCGACATGAGACATGGCATATGTTAGAATTACCTCACATAGCTCCCACTGTCACGTATATTAACTCGATTTTGTTGTAAAGCCGGACCTCATTATATTCAGTGCGTCTCTGTACACAGACTTTTTTTTTCACGTTTCCACGCGTGGAAGCACGCTGCACACTCCGAGTATCGATGGAAATGTTATTATGACGTTGACTAAAGCGCATCTCAAAACCACATCAAGCACTTTCAGCAGTTCAGACACAATGTGCGATCAGAAAGTAATCGCCCTTGATAAGTGATTGCATCACTCATTTTATGAGCCATGCAATCACTTACACAACAACGCGCATAGCGGTCTCAACTCGTTAAGTGACTGTTTTAATTGAACATCCTGCAACAGCATCGCGGACGCAGGGGACTGTTGGATATGGCTGGCAGCCTACTAAGGCCTACTTCCGCAGAGCTGCTGCAGACACCCAGCTTAAGCTGTGTAATTAGTGCCTACGAAAGCAGTACACTCACCGTTAAGAGGCGCACGTAGTCCTTGTCCGCAACTTCAAGAATATTCCTCACTAGAAGCGTCACTTCGAGCACGGAGCCTGGCGTGACTGCCACTGCAAATACTAATGTTCGCTCGAACTCAAAACTATAAGACGCGCGACCAGCGCAACGCATTCGAAAAGGCGGAGGAGAAGAGAGAGCAGGCGGAAAGGCGGAGGCGCGGAGGCGCCGTGCGGCTGGCCTGGCGCGCAGGCTCCCTGGCGCCAGTGCGAGAGTGTGTGCCCACCCCAACGGCGCCGAACGGCAAACCCGCGACATGTATGGCGTATACAGCGGCGCCTTCATAACGGAAGCCAATCGAAACGCGCTTCACGAGAGTTCCGTAACTACTCTCGAATTGCCAACTCTCCTTCTCTGCGTCTACCATCCAAAGGGGGGTCAAGTGAATACCCAAAGAGAATCATGGCTTCGTAATCATCTTTTGACTCTTTTTTTTCTGAGCGTGTACGTATTATAGTTCCATGGCGCAAGGACCCGTAGTTGCCAAATAGCGCCGATACCGCCTATGAAGTAAAAACGAAGGTGTCGTCACTGGTTAGTACAAACCATGAAGTATGCGATGAAGATATAAAAGCCTACACTATGAGAAGAAAATAGTCACTTGATTCATTTTAGTGAGTCCTGGCTTGACGCTTATATAACGCTCTTTAAATCGACACGTTAACTTATTTGAGAGAGAAGTGCGTCCCGCGACTACTCGAGGACAGTATAATGATCTGCAAGGAAAGTTCGCGTGCCAACTTAAAAATGTTTTCGCTGCTGCAAGTCAATATCACTCGCTAAATAAGCGTCAAAATTGTCTTTGGTGCATAAAGAGTCTAAGAAAAGCGCGATAAGTTCCACCTACTGTGTCGCTCGCGCTTCTTCTGCAGTATCACGTGGATACGCATGTCTCTTCACTGAGAGTTTTATGCGCCGAAATAACTAGATTACGTTACGCGTTTGAGAAATGAAAAAAAAACCGTACCATCCCAGTTCGGAGTATTACTATAATCGTAATCCTCATAATATGAGTCAGTGACTTCGTCTTCGGTCGAAGCAGCACTCGATATTGTTGCAACGGCTGCAAAGAATGGAATTCTTGCATTCAGTACATCGCCATTAGCACATTTTCAGCACGAACTCACGTATGTTCAATTGCGCCGATGTTACATAGGGAATACGTAGAGTAATAATACAGATAAAGCCAACAAGTCATGAAGCCGAGGAAGGAATTAAGAAATAATTTGTCTGCTACAAGTGGCGACAACTAAAATCGGGCCTCTCCAGTTTAAGTGCCGCTCGCGTATCATATAAAGACCATTTAACATTACATTCTCAATACCTAATGACACATAGCGGGGACCTACTTGTTACTTTGTATTATTAGGAAGAATGCAATTTTTATTCAGTAAAAATGAAAATAAACCAGTTTTATAGAGAATAACTAACGTTCCGACTCTTCGTCCACATATTGCAAAATGTAATTTCAAAAGCCATTTTGGATATATTTTGGACGCAGTAAAAAAATCATGCATTGACCCCTCAGTTTACTTCAGCTGTTGTAAACTGTGCCAAAGAGAGGACGCAAATATTTATTTTTTATTTATTTTTACCCTCAGGGCACGAAGGCATTACAGAGGGGAGTGGAGGGGAGTGGGGATACATAAGGAATGGAATAAACAGCAAGGCATAAGAAAACAGATAAAAGCACAAAGTGACTGGTGAAAACTCACCGCAAGATAAAAACTTAAAATAGCAGTGGGAATACATGAGAACAATTTTAACAATAAGAGGAAAATTATAGAAACAGTAACAAAACATATATATCTATATTTGCAGAAGACCAATTGTTTTACGAAATATATTATTATCTGTTATGTAAGCGACAGGCCCGTAGCCAGCTGGGTGCCCTAGGGCCCCCCCCACCCCCAAAGAAATTCGGATGGTAGGGGGTGTTTTACCCAGAATACATAATAAAAATAGGTGTTTTTCAAGGCCTACAACAAGTGCCCCTCACCCCCCCCCCCCCCCTCGAAAAAAATTCCTGGCTACGGGCCTCAAGTGATGTCATGGGGAAAGTCATCCCAACTGACACAAGTTCAGGTATGAATACCCTCTGGGGCCGCTAAAACGTAGCAACATAGTTATCCTAAGGTTGCGCATATCACCATCTATCTGCAGTGGGAGACCACGCTTCTCAGCTTCGACCCGGAAACACATGTGCTGCATCACGGAGCGGGCAGAGGCAGCCCGCCAGGGCCCAAGATCTCCTGGCCGCCTGACCAACAGTGGACTCTCGCAGGATGAACATCTGCTCCATCTATATGGCTTCCAATAAATGCTTCCCCTCCTCGCCATGACCGACCATACACATCGATCATGAAGTTTGTCAGAGTTCATTTAGAGCCATTCATTATGTGATTAGTCGCCTGCACTGACGTGGATAGCGCGATGGTGGCTTCTTCTGCTCCAGTATAGAGGCTGTTTTTACGGTAGCTGTGCTATTAGGTTCCCGCGGCCATTCACTGCATTCTTCTGCCACAAAATGTCTACGGAGAAAGTAATAAAAGTGTTTACTGCGTCCTTATACGTGTAACGGGCCTTTGCCCTCTTGCTAGAAACTCACGACTGTGTGGCTAAATAGGCGTGTTTTAAGCACGAACACGCTCCTCGGCCGTCCTTAGTAGGTGTTCTGCACTGTCATCACATATTTTCAGACCAGAAGAAAATAGCACGATTGCGTTACTCAAGCGAATACGTCGCTCTCTGTGTTAGAGCATTAAAACAATAAAATATGTCGCAAACACAGGCAGGTTGTCTATGCCCAACGTTTTGTTTTCGTTTGCTGCGCAGTAGTCAAGGTGATGCTCTCATACTTTTACACGACTCATTCACGAAGGCATATGGCCTCCTGCATACAAATGGCTAGCTATTTACATATAACATTTGCCCTTCGTCATAGGCGTATATCTGAGGTGATTCAGCGTGGCAAAAGCTTGTACACTGTCACCCGCAGGATGGTGCAAAGGGCCAAATAGAGGACGTCGCCCCCCAATAATCTCTTGCCGAAGTTGGGCTACGCGACTGCGTTCGTGAACATTGACCTACAAGGCGTGGACGCCAACGCACGCGCACTTATCTCTTGAGGGAGATTGCACAGGTGAATCCTCACTTCGTACGTGTTGTGCGTTCGTCGCAAAGCTTGCGTTGAAGGCATAGACACAACGAAAGTCCCTTCTCCAGCTGCAGCAGCCGTGTTTACTAAAAGAATGAACTGTTAGTCTCCCTTCGTATCAAATTCCATTATGTTTATATCAAATTCATTGATTCGCCCTTGCGGCAAACTTCGTTTTCTTTTTTGGACTTGGCGTATCACACATTTTCTTATTTCAAGAGCAGCTGATATTTCACCTTATATAATAGTTTTTAGATGCGAAGCATCTTATGCTCGGGGCTTTGTCCGTCCCTCCCGCGTCCCGCGTCCCGCGTCCCCCCGTCTGCCGTCCGCCGTCCCGCGTCCCGCGTCCGGCCACTTTATAAAGTAGGGAAACACCCATTATGCGAACCAGAACACTGTAGTAATATGAAGGCCGTCAACCACCACTACAGTCACCAGAGTCATGGCCGAGAGCACAGAGAGGCTGCTTAGCAATGTCTAGGCAGGTGGTGTCTGTCGCCCAGGTTGACCCCATTCCTTGATCTTGCTTGCATGTGCTTGGAGGGGGCTTAGTCCGGCCCTTCTTCCCGCGTCCCACACCACCACAGCGCATGCGCGTCCCCTTCCCCTCTCTCTCCTACGCTCACCCCCTTTCTCTCCTCTAGGTATCCTCTACTCTACGGAGCGGCCCCCCGCGTCCCACACCCCCCCCACAGCGCATGCGCGTCCCCTCCCCTATGCTCACTCCCTTTCTCTACTCTGGGAATCATCTACTCCACGGAGCGGCCCCCCACGTCCCACAGCGCATGCGCGTCCCCTCCCCCCTCTCTCCTGTGGGAATCCTCTTCTCTACGGAGCGGCTCCGGCGTCACACATCCCCACAGCGCATGCGCGTCCTCTCCCCCCTCTCTCCGCTAGGAATCCTCTACTCTACGGAGCGGCTCCCGCGTCCCACACCCCCCACAGCGCATGCACGTCCCCTCCCCCTCTCTCTCCTCTCCTACGGTCCCCCCGTCCTCTCCTCTAGGAATCCTCTACGGAGCGACGCGCACGACAGGTGGTGTGACAGCTGCATACTCCGCTGGGGGGCTCCACGGTAGTTCCGCGGTATGAAAATGACGGAGCGCGCGCGCCTCATTCTCTCTCCTGTGCAGCGCCGCGATGAGCGCCCGGACCGCTGCCGTGAAATGAGAGCGGCGACGTTCCTCCCGCTCAAGCCAGCCATCTCCCCCGCTACTTCGCATCCACACATGGTTCCCTTTAGCGGGAGATGGGGAAGTTTTTCTATGATCTACACCTGGGTGTCACTTTGGCGATATGGACAATACCGGCTACAAAGCGCATACTAATTCTGTGAGTCTAAAACATAATGACACAAACCAAAAAGCTTAACGTATTTATCTGTGCTACCCCCAAATTTCAAAGTATACTAAAGCAAAGCATAAAATAGGCACTCTATAACACTCATATACTTCATGAGAAATCAACATAGTTGCCGCTAACGCCTCTAATCTTTATTGTGATTAGGCTCGCTTTTAATTTCGCTCACTTAACTGAAGACTGGTTATCTACAGTTTCAGATGTCGATAATACCCCAGCTCATTATAACTGGAAGTGTACAAACTGCTCTGATTCAGTTTTTAAAAATCACTATATCAATGTCTTGTGCTAGCTGAAATTGTTGTCGAGCCACAGACTAAAAAGTAATCTTACAGGGTTTTCGCGATAAATTACCAAATGAGGCACTTACCAAGTAGGAGGTGAGCGAGAAATTTTGCAGAACGCGTTGGGCATTTCATGCTGCCTTGTTTTCCGAGAAAGATCCCTCAGAATAATGAAATGTTTCGTTCCTTTAAATGAAACAGTAAAAATGTAAAAGAAAGGAACGCAGATAGTCAGGCTTATAATATATATATATATATATATATATATATATATATATATATATATATATATATATATATATATATATATATATATATATATATATATGTGTGTGTGTGTGTGTGTGTGTGTGCGTACGTGTGTGTCTGTTATTGACATTTACGGTGTTAGTGAGTACATTAAATTTAGCGTACTTCACATTTTTAGCTGTTCAAAGCACACAAGATATCTCGCTCGGCTCTTGACGAACGACAGAACGACATCTCAAACAACGAGAATTTCTCTACATTGCCATTTTCTGATTTTTTTTTCTTGCAATTTTTTCTTAGAATTAACAAGATTTCTCATGTGCACGAAAACCAAATCCCAGACGTATAGTTCAATCAGCAATGTTAAAAATTCGTGGAGTGCTTTGAACCACGGGCTCGATTAATCGCTCCTGGTCGTTGCCTACGATGCAAGTATGGCGATGATATGAGCACATTAGGGTTAGGAATTGAATATTTGAGTTGCGTTCCACGTGCATTTTGCATGAGCCTCTTCTTTCACGCGTGTGATTGATCTTCAGTGCAAATAATGTGAGGCTAATTAACGTAATAGTGCGGACAGTTGGTCAGCACGACTCCCTCATTGTTCTTTGTTTAGACAGCCAGGCAGGCAGGCAGGCAAAGAACTTTATTAGTATCCGGAGGCGGCGCTGAACCCCCCCTTAGGGGGGAGACAGGTCATGAACCACTTTTACAAGTAATCATCGAGTGACCTCGGTATCGGAGTTTATTGCCCCATGAATCAATTTCGCCGAAGATTTCTCGAATCTGTCTAGAACGAGCTGAGTTACAGAGGTTTTTCGCGAGCATTAAGCACTTTCTCTCTTCTCTCGTCTTGACAATCGCGTCAAAAGCTAAGCGGGGAGGAATGGCACGAGAAAAAGAAGCTACGTCAGGGTGCGTTATGACCTTAAGCGCACACAATAAAACGCGATCGCTCTCTTCCGTTGCGATTCCTGCGCGCGAGTGTGGCTCCCTGTGTAATGTTAGCAGGCTATGGAGTGCTGCGCCGACACATGACGGCACCCTGTGGCGAGAATCGCACCTGCTGCAAACGACGTTCTTGATTTATGACAGATATTGGCCAATAGCCTGCTACCCGCTGTTGGACGTCATACAGCTGGTGCTGGCAGCTCCGAAGAGAGTCAGGACGGGCCACGGTATGAAAATAGGGTGCCTGAGCAAACGGCAAGGTCACGCTGAGCTTGTAAGCTCTCCTTGCCACGCATGACTGCAAGATTTGGCTGAGACGTAAACAGCAGTGTCTGCTATACGCAACGTATCTTTTCTCACCAACCAATAGGGGTGGTTTATGACCCCTTTCAACGTATTTTTTAAGAAAAGCTTCACCTGTGGCGATAACAAGGCCAGTAGTTCAAACACACGAAAACGGCAAAAATTCTATGACGAAAAACACCCAAGTACATGGAATAGATATATTCCGTTTAAAAGAAAAAAAGTATTTAACTCAGCACTACCCTAACTGAAAGCTTTGTAATATAATATTCATCGGGGTATTACGTAGCACAATATTGTCACGTGGTCGTGACGTCGACGAAGGCAGCAGTCGGTAGGTCCAAAATGAAACTGTTTATTTGGGCTGAACTTGTGGCCGGTAAACGGAAAGTCAGATTACAGCAATACACACTGGCACTGATAGCGGCGAACAGAGCGTCGTCCGTCGATCAACTGAACATGGTTGGAACGCGCCGGCTTTTATAAATCACGCGTCGAACATTCTAGCCTTATCACTAGTCGTCGCGCAAGCTCTGGAATAATCTTGAGTGTTACCGTCTCGCGTGCAATCTTAACAAAACGATCTACTACAACCGAGAAGCTTCTGGAATACTAAGGCGCGGTCTGCGCCGAGTACTGCTGATAGTGTTTGTGGGCGGAAACCGAATACAGTAAAAGAAACGCGCGTGACAATGCCCCCCCCCCTGAAAAGGCATCGTCCCAATGCTTAGAACAGAACACATGGGGAAAAATGCATGCAACAATAAATAACGACAACAAATCAAGAAAGTTGAATAAAGAATACGCACAAGCGAGAAAGTCCAATGGGAAAAAAAAAGTACAGTCCTCAGGCGCACGACACGGACGGCTTCAGGCGCACGACATGGACGACTTCAGGTCGCGCACGGCGCCGTTGAGAGTTCGAAATGCCGTCGGGGACAACCTCGTAGTCGAGTGTGCCGAGACGTCGAAGTACCCTGTACGGTCCGAAGTACCGTCGCAGAAGTTTTTCACTTTGTCCGCGTCGGCGTATCGGCGTCCACACCCAAAACACGATCGCCGGGCTGGTATTCCACGAAGCGTCGTCGAAGATTGTAGCGGCGGCTGTCAGTCGTCTGCTGATTCTTGATCCGCAAGGCGGGCGAGCTGTCGTGCTTCTTCGGCGCGCTGTAGGTAGGCGGTCACGTCGATGTTTTCCTCGTTGGTCACGTTTGGTAACATGGCGTCGAGCGTGGTTGCCGGGCTCCGTCCGTAGACCAACTTGTATGGCGTCATCTGCGTCGTTTCTTGAACGGCCGTGTTGTATGCGAAAGGTCACGTACGGAAGGATGGCGTCCCACGTCTTGTGTTCGACGTCGACGTACATGGCCAGCATGTCGGCGATGGTCTTATTTAGACGCTCGGTCAGGCCGTTGGTCTGTGGGTGGTACGCGGTGGTCCGGCGGTGACTTGTGTGGCTGTATCCCAATATCGCCTGGGTTAGGTCAGCCGTAAACGCCGTGCCTCTGTCGGTGATGAGAACCTCTGGGGCGCCGTGTCGAAGGACGATGTTCCTCAACGAAGAACTTGGCTACCTCGGCGGCACTGCCTTTGGGCAGGGCTTTTGTTTCGGCGTAGCGGGTGAGGTAGTCGGTGGCTACGACGATCCATTTGTTTCCGCAAGTCGACGTTGGGAACGGCCCCAGGAGGTCCATCCCGATCTGCTAGAACGGTCGCCGAGGAGGGTCGATCGGCTGAAGGAAGCCTGCTGGTCTTGTTGGCGGTGTCTTCCGTCGCTGACAGTCCCGGCACGTCCTTACGTAGCGGGCGACGTCGGCGGCAAGGCGCGGCCAGTAGTACTTTTCCTGTACTCTTGCGATCGTGCGGGAAACACCGAGATGTCCAGACGTCGGGTCGTCGTGTAGGGTCTGGAGGACTTCTGGTCTCATTGCTGATGGAACCACGAAAAGGTGTTTGGCTCGAAGGGGCGAGAAGTTCTTCTTTAGGAGGACTCCGTTTCGCAGGAAGAACGACGCCAGTCCTCTCTTGAATACCTTGGGAACAGTGGTGCTCTTGCCCTCGAGGAATTCGATAATGCTCCTGAGTTCCGGGTCCGTTCGCTGTCGCTCCGGCGAAGTCGTCGGCACTTATGGTTCCCAGGAAGCCGTCATCATCCTGGTCGTCCAGCGGCGGTGGGTCGACGGGGGGCACGAGACAGGCAGTCGGCGTCAGAGTGTTTTCTTCCTGGACTTGTAAACGACGGTAATGTCGAATTCTTGAAGTCTCAGGCTCCACCGGGCGAGGCGACCAGAAGGGTCTTTCAAGCTAGCTAGCCAACACAAGGCGTGGTGGTCGCTCACAACTTTCAAGGGCCTGCCGTAAAGGTAGAGGCGAAACTTTGATGTAGCCCAGATGATGGCAAGGCACTCCTTTTCTGTTGTGGAGTAGTTGGCCTCTGCCTTTGATAGCGACCGGCTAGCATAACTGATAACCCTTTCCAGTCCGTCCGTGCTCTGCACAAGGACGGCGCCGAGCCCTACGCTGCTCGCGTCGGTGTGCACTTCTGTTTCGGCGTGTTCGTCGAAATGCGCAAGTAACGGAGGCGTTTGCAGGCGTCGTTTTAGTTCTTGAAATGCTTCCTCCTGCGGCGTTTCCCATTTGAACTCGACGTCGGTCCTGGTGAGGTTAGTGAGAGGCTCGGCGAAGCGGGCGAAGTTTTTAACGAAGCGCCTGTAGTGGGCGCACAGGCCAAGAAATCGACGCTCGGCCTTCTTGTCGGCGGGTGGCGGGAATGTAGCGATGGCGGTTGTCTTCTGCGGATCAAGGGCGTACTCCGGACTTAACTTATCACGTGGCCCAAGAACAAAAGTTCTTCGTACCCGCGAAACGGCACTTTTCTGGCTTGAGTGTGAGTCCGGAGGTCTTGATTGCTTGAAGTACAGCTTCAAGGCGCCGGAGGTGTTCGTCGAAGTTTACGGAAAACACAACGACGTCGTCCAAGTACACAAGGCAAGTCTGCCACTTCAACCCGGCCAGTACAGTATCCATAACGCGTTGGAATGTCGCGGGGGCCGAGCAAAGACCGAAAGGCATGACCTTGAACTCGAACAGGCTGTCTGGTGTTATAAAGGCCGTCTTTTCTCGGTCTCTCTCGTCGACTTCGATCTGCCAGTAGCCTGTCTTCAGGTCCATCGAGGAAAAGTACTTCGCGTTGTGGAGTCGATCCAGGGCGTCGTCTATACCGTGGGAGGGGATACACGTCCTTCTTCGTGATCTTGTTCAGGCGACGATAGTCGACGCAGAAACGTAGGGTTCCGTCCTTCTTCTTCACCAACACCACGGGGGACGCCCAGGGACTCTTGGACGGCTGGATTATGTCGTCGCGAAGCATTTCATCGACTTGTTTCTTTACGGCTTCCCGTTCTCGCGTAGAAACTCGATACGGGCTCTGACGGAATGGTCGGGCACTTTCTTCTGTTATGATACGATGTTTCGCGACTGGGGTCTGTCGAATTCTTGATGACGACGAGAAGCAGTCCTTAAATTGCAGGAGCAGACTTTTGAGCTGGTCTTGCTTGTGCTTCGGGAGCCTCGGGTTGACGTCGAAATCTATTCCGGGACCTCGATTCGTCGAAGCAGGTTCGGTAGCATCGGAGAGAGCGAAAGCATTGCTGTTGTCCACGAATTTCTCGATGTAGGCAACCGTCGTACCAATGTTAAGGTGCCTATATTCGTGGCTGAAGTTTGTAAGCAGTACCTTTGCTTTGCCATCACGCAATTCGGCGACGCCTCTTGCGACGCAAATTTGACGGTTCAGGAGTAGGCGCTGATCGCCCTCGATGACGCCTTCAAGGTTCGCAGGTTTTTCGGTGCCGACGGAAATAATGACGCTGGAGCGCGGCGGAACGGTCACCTGCTCTTCTATCACATTCAATGCATGGTTCCCTGGCGTTGCGTGGGGCGGGAGCGCTTTGTCTGAGGTTAATGTTATCGACTCAGACCTCAGGTCGATGACGGCGCCGTGGTCACTTAGGAAGTCCATTCCAAGTATCACATCCCTGGAGCAGTTTTGTAGGATTACAAAGCTCGCAGGATAAGTCCGGTTATTGATGGTGACTCTCGCCGTGCAGACTCCAATCGGCGTTACCAGGTGGCCTCCAGCTGTCCGGATTTCGGGTCCACTCCAAGCGGTCTTTACTTTCTTCAGCTTGGTAGCGAAATGGCCCACTGACGACGGAATAGTCGGCCCCAGTGTCGACGAGAGCGGTGACGTTGTGGCCGTCGAATATTACGTCGAGGTCGCTGGTTCGTCGTCGTGCGTTGCGGTTGGGTCGCGGCGTTCGGATCACGGCTGCGTCGAAATTTGTTGCGGTGCTTCCATGCTGCGTCGTCAGGTTTTCTACAGGTCCACGAGGTTTCCTCGGCAGGGGCTTCGTCTGCCTTCGCGTCGTGTTGCGCAGGTCTCTTCGCGTTATCGTCGTCGGCGGCCGCGGAGGATCTTCGGCATTTCGTCGTACAGCAACCGCACCTCCATCGGTTGCTGCCCCTAGTTTCCCGGATACGGTCTAGGCGACCGGCCCCGGTTTGGGCCAGTGTACTGCCGGCGGTGCGGTGACATGTAGCGGCCGGGCGACGGCGAGCGGGAAGGTCGGCGCTCTTGCCGCTGTGCTCCGGTGAGGTAGTCGTCGATGTCCCGAGGTCGTTCACCTGGCTGTGGACGCGGCGCGTTGACGGCAAAACCACGCAGTCCCCATCTGTCGGTACTGGCAGCGGCGGTAGGTGTGGCCGGCCTCCCCGCAGTGGTAGCAGAGCGGGCGGTTGTCAGTAGCGCGCCAAACGTCGGGTTTCCTTGGCGCGTAGCGCTGGCCGATTGGCGGGCGGTATGACGTCGATGGTGGCGGCGGTGGTGTCTGACGACGGAACTGCGGTGGAGTGGCGTCTTGACGAGGGCGGGGAGGGGTAGCGGCACGGCGGACAGCAGCAGCGTAGCTCATAGCCTGGGGCTGCGGGTGCGCTGACTCGGAAATGCCCATCGATTGTTGGATTTCTGCTCGGACGATATCTGCGATCGAGTCTACTTGAGGGCTGCGATTCCGGAAACATCTTACGCAGCTCTTCACGCACGACTGCTCGGATGGTATCGCGCAGGTCGTCGGTGCTGTGGGCTTGAACTTCGGCGTTGTCCATTGTCGGTGAGCGGCGGTTGTACTGCCTTGTCCTCATCTCAAGCGCCTTTTCTATAGTTGTAGCTTCGGTGAGGAATTCGGCGACCGTTGTGGGCGGGTTGCGGACAAGTCCTGCGAACAGTTCTTGTTTAACGCCCCGCTTGAGCAGGCGAAGCTTTTTGTCTTCGGCCATCGCAGCGTCGGCAAGGCGGAATAGTCGAGTCATCTCTTCTGTGAAGATGGTGACGCTTTCATTTGGTAGCTGAACCCGGGTCTCCAGCAAAGAAGCAGCTCTTTCCTTGCGAACGACGCTCGTGAACGTCTGCAGGAATGCGCTGCGGAAATTACCCCAGGTTTGAAGGGATGATTCTCGATTTTCATACCAGGTTCTTGCCGAGTCTTCCAGGTAGAAGTAAACGTGTCGCTGCTTGTCGTCGGTGCTCCAGTTGTTAAAGGCGGCGACACGCTCGTATGTCTCAAGCCAGGTTTCCGGGTCTTCCAGTGATGAACCGCGGAAAGTTGGTGGCTCCTTCGGTTGCCGAAGCACAATCGGTGTAGGGGGGCACAGGGGCCGTCATTGTCGCCGTGGTCGAGGTCAGGGTCTTGGTCTTGCGAGTCTTGTCGGGTAGAGGGCCGTACTCCGGATGTAGACCTTGTTGCCTACGGCTAACTCGCTGGTCGCGGTTGGCGTCGACGTCTTCTTCACGACTGGGGCTGGGTTCACGACTTGATGGGGGGTGTCCGGTACATGAACGAAGCAGCACCTCCACCAGATGTCACGTGGTTGTGACGTCGACGAAGGCAGTAGGCGACGGGTCCAAGATGAAACTGTTTATTAGGCCGAACTTGTGGCCGGTAAACGGAAAGTAAGATTACAGCAATACACGCTGGCACTGATAGCGGCGAACAGAGCGTCGGCCGTCGATCACCTGGTCATCGTTGGGACGCACCGTCTTTTATACAGCGCGCGTCGAACTTTCTAGCCTTATCACTGTTGGTCGTGCAAGCTCTAGAAAAGCTGGTCGGTTCGCGTCCGGCGTGCAATCTTAACAAGACGATCTACTATAATCGCGAAGGTTCTCGAACACTAAGGCGTGGTCTGCGCCGAGCGTTACTGACAGTCTTTGTGGGCGAAAAGCGAATACAGCAAACGCGAGAATAAGAAACACGTGTGGCAATAACCCCCCGGCGTTAGAATCATCGTCTCGGTGCTTAGTCTACACAGATGTGGTCGAAGAAGGGCGATAGAGCTTGAGTCGAGCTATGTGAACGATGTCGCTCGAAGCTGACGAGGACGTTGTTGGGTTGGCTGGAACAATCTCATATGCAACGTCAGTCACCTGGCGAATGACACGGTATGGTACAGTGTAGCGTAAGAGCAGTTTTTGAGACAGCCCCACACGCCGAGTGGGTGACAACAGAAGCACAAGCGAACCCAGGGAAAAGTGCACGTTTCTATTATTATAATCATAAAGCTGTCTTTGGTGCTCCTGCGAGGCCTGTAGACGGTTGCGGGTGAGTAGGCGCGCGTGGTCGGCTCTGGCGATGGCTGCGCCGGCGTAGTCAGTGACCGAGGACAGCAAATTGTCGAAGGGTAGCGCAGGGTTCTCGGCCGTATAGGAGATAGAATGGCAAATAGCCGGCAGTGTCGTGACGCGAGGAATTGTAGGCGAACGTCACATATGGCAAATGAATGTCCCAGTCCTGGTGGCCAGCCGCTACGTATTTAGGGAGCATGTCGGTTATGGTCCTGTTGAGGCGCTCCTTGAAACCGTTCGTTTTTGGATGGTACGAAGTTGCAAACTTGTGCTTGGTAGAGCAAGAGCGCAGGATTTCTTCACCGACAGCTGAGAGGAACGTGCGGCCCCGGTCAATGAGGATTTTGGTGTGGAGCTCCGTATACTAAAAATTAGGTCGTATACCAGAAAGTCCGCAACATCGGTAGCGCAACTCGTGGGAAGTGCTCGTGTAATAGCGTACCGCGTCGCGTAGTCCGTGGCGACAGCAATCCATTTATTCCCCGAGCTGGAGAGCGTTAACGGGCCAAGCAGGTCGAGACAAACTCGAAAAAAATCTGACATTTCCACGCAGTGGATCATGACGAGTGGGCGAAGAACTGGGGATCTTTCTTACCGTAAATCACCCGTGACATTGCCCACTCGCACATGTAAATGAGTGACAACGCGTGTGCACCGTATATGCAATGTTTTTTGCCGTTGAGCCGCCGCTTCCCGCGCCCTCAACACCGGGGTAGCAGCTTGTTGTCGGTGTTGCCGTTTTGCCTTTCGCGGGTGAGAGCGCGTTCACGGTCGTTTTTGATCCGCGGCAGAAAGAGAATGTGTGGTCTGGAACGCGTTTATCCTTGATCGTCATCAGTGTCCTCGTCATCGTTATGACGTATAGTGCATTCCATGTGCTGTGCGTGTTGGCAGAAAGAGAATGTGTGGTCTGGGACGCGCTTATTCTTCATCGTCATCAGCGTCATTGCCATCGTCATGGCTTGGGCTGTGCCTTGCATGTGCTGTGCCATAATGGCAGCTTCATCGTCATCGCACTAGCGTGGCTGCGGCGCAGGGGCACAAGCCTCGTTCATAAGCTGCTTCGAATCTAAAAAAGGTTCAGTGGGAACGTCGATCGGCTAAAGGTATCCAGCTGGTAGGAAAGATGGCTTTTTGCGGCGCTGGCAGGGCTCACAAGCGGCGACATAGCGTCGAACAGAACGAGCGAGGCCAGCCCCCCCCCCCCCCCCCTCAAAAAAAAAAAAAACACCAAGCCTGCGCCAAACGCGCAGCACAGTCCCAGCAAAAGCAGAAAGAGCAGCCTTTCTAGAGCCTTTTTTAGACACTCTTGTGGCAACTACTGCAGGAACACTTGCATGGAACGCACTACACCACAAATCATTATATTTTTGTGTAGTGCGGAAGCGTCCACTGTGCCATTATTCGTCATTCTTCGGGAAAAGCGGGGTACCCGCTACACACTTGTTACGCATTATGTGCACTTTGTTGATGCTCTGGCTGACGACGATGAAGAATTATGCGTGAGGCTTTTGTAATGGGTTGGAGCATTCAACGACCCACTCGTTACGCAATTCGCATTGTGTGAGACCTGGTTGTTGCTTTACTATTCTAAAATGGTTTATTACACATGTTAACGCAATTCCTTACCCGACATGAAGCCTGCATAGGGTCACTTTGCAACGGAGTTTGAAGCACCGGTGCAGCTCGGTGGTAGAGCACTGGGCTGCCACGCAGTAGACCGGGTTCGATTCCCATTCTGTCCTCGATATTATTTACTTATTTAGTCTTTTTCTTATTTAGCGCGATAGTGGTTACGGATACCGGCGGCGGCGGACAACTATGGCGCCAGAATAGGCCCTTGTTGCGATTTCATAACAGCTTTCGCTGTAAAACGACGACGTACACGGTCTATGTGCGGGAAACGTCCAAGTGGCCCGTCAAAGGAGCGTCATGAAGTTGGTGGAGGACAGTCGAATGCAGGTGTGCTGGTATGACGGGGATTAAGTCAGAGCCGTAAGGAGCGAGGTTACGGCGGTCGAGGATACCGTCATTGACAAGAAACAATTATAAAGACGCGTCGTGAGGCGTTTACTCAAGTTGGTCAATGATGGCTCGTAAGGAAGCATCCGGGCGTTGCTCGTCGCCACTATTGTGTAGCTGCGACACAGAAAAAACGTCTGCGATGGTGTCAGTATCGGCCGCTTCTACTACGGGGTAGCGGGATAAACAATACGCATCTCGATGCAATCACGCTGTTCTGTACATTACGGTGAGCGTGTATTCTGGCAGGCGTAGGGCCTAACGAGCGAGTCGTCCTGTGGGATCCTTGAGTGAGGCTAGCCAGCAGAGCGCGTAGTGGTCGGTGACGACACGGAATGGGTGCCCGTATACGTATGAACGAACCATGGCTACTGCCCACACAAGAGCGAGGCACTCACATTCCGTGATTTAATAGTTGCGCTCGACGGCAGATGGCAGTCGGCCTGCCTAGGCCATAGGGAGCCTAGATGACCGGCCGTTTTAGGGTGGAGACATCTTCAAAAAGTGCCTTCAAGAAACTCAGCCAAAACCAGCGGGTAATGGGGCACGCTGTTGCCAGCTTCCACCAAATCTAGCATAGTTTTCTGTGCGCCGCCATTTTGGTCCCAACCGCCGCTCCCCTGAGCTCTTGCGACGTAATGCTGAGCGGCGCTGACGCGAGCTCACGCAAGGGAGGCAACAGCTCACGACCAGCGAGCGCGTCTCCGTGTGGACGCGCGGACGCGTCCCGTATGCAGCCTGCCTACTCGCAATGCGTGAACGCAGCAACGACAACTTCGGTTATCTATGCATTCGTGAACACCGTGAAACACATATAACATGTCCTGCAGCAAAAAACAGTGAACGAAATGCGCAGTACTCACAGAGCAAATACGAGACGCACTGGTTTGCTCCCAGCCGTCTCGATTTATTTGAGCGAGCCAGAGTAGACGTCGGCCCGGGCTCGCTGGAAGCGGAACATTCGCAAGCCCTTTCTGTTGTGGTTAGTGCACAGCGGTACGCAGCAGTCAGGCATTCTCGGCTTCACCGGCAGCGTTTAGCACGCTATCGCTACGTTCGGCGCCGCATTGTCGATGATTAAACGGAACCGGGCGTAGACGCAGTGCGGGCACCAAGATGGCACGATAGCGCGGCGCCGCTGTCTGGCAACATTGTGTTTTGGCGGGCGGCGGTTGGCGGCATGGTGTCAAAGGCTGACGTCACTCCCAAACGGCCGGTCATGTAGGCTCCCTACAGGCCATGGTCACGTCCGCGTTGGTATTGCGATAACATTGCTCCTATGCCGTGCCCACTGGCATCAGTGCGAACCTCGGTTGAAGCTGATGAATCGAAGTGGGCTAAGATTGGCGGCGTTAAGCAGGGTCGTAAGTTGAGAAAAAAATCACGCCATATCCACGAAGTGAATGATGATGAGTGGGCGAAGCTCCGGAGGTAATCTGGTAAACCGTCAATCCCCGTAAATTTTGCCCACTCGATCATCATACAAAGACCTGACACACAAACGCGGGGGTGTGGTGTGATTATACATATAGTATATACACAATGTTTCATTATTTACATATTGATAAAGTATATACACAATGTTTTATTATTTACATAAGGGGGTAGATGATGATTTTGTTCAAGAGCTCTACGGACCACAAGGAGGGGGTTCCCCTGATTTTGTTTTCCTCATATATGACGTTAAGCTCAGGGGAACGTTTGTTGTCGGCGTTGCCGTTTTGCCTTTCGAGGGCGAGAGCGCGTTCACGATCGTTTTCATCCATGGCAGAAAGGGAATGTGTGGTCCGGACTGCGCTTATACTTCATGGTCATCAGCGTCATCGTCATCGTTATCACGTGTAGTGAGTACATTCCACTATACTAGAACACGCTTATTCTTCATGGTCATCAGGCGTCATCGTCATCTTTATCACGTGGGAGGGTACATCCCACTATACGTGGCTACCTACTACTACTACTACTACTTCTCCTACTACTACTACTACTACTACTACTACTACTACTACTACTACTACTACTACTACTACTACTGCTACTACTACTACATTCTACAGAGGAGGGACAGACCCACACCCTAAGGAGCTTCGCCCCTAAAAGATGAGGCTTGGTCAGGGCCCCGGTAAAACGGTGCTTCTTTCCTCGTGAGGTCTGTGGGTGGCCGTGCAATGGTCGCGAAGTCCTCAACAAAGCGTCGGAAATAGAAGCACAGCCCCAGAAAACTGCGAACATCCTTTGTGGACTTCTGAACAGGAATTTCGTAACTGCGCGAATTTTCTATGGATCTGGACGCACTCCTGTGGCATCGACAAAGTGGCCAAGCACGGTGATTTGACGACGAGCGAAGTGGTATTTGGAGTCCGGCTCTCTATGGAAAACGTCAAGAATTGCCGATAAATGATCGAGATGTGAGTCGAATGTGGGCGAAAAAACAATAATGTCGTCTAGATAACACAAGCAGGTGGACCATTTGAACCCTTGGAGCAATGAGTCCATCATTCTTTCGAATTTGGCCGGCGCATTACAGAAAGCAGAAGGGAATCACCTTGAACTGATACAGACCGTCAGGAGCGACGAATGTGGTCTTCTCGCGGTCCATCTCGTCGACAGCTATCTGCCAGTAGCCGGATTGAAGGTTGAAAGTTGAAAAAGAAGTAGCACCGTAAAGGCAGTCCAGGGCGTCGTCGATGCAGAGCAAAAGGTGAATATCTTTTTTGTAATATTGTTGAGGTTCCGATAACCTACACAAAAAATTGGGAGACCCTTAATCTTCGCCTTTAAGAGTTGAACGCGATAGCGATATCCTGTCCCGCCTGCCTACTTCAACCACTTAGTGCATATTTGCTATGTATCCACTACGTGGTGTTAAGGGAATACGCGCAGTAAGGTGTGTGCCGTTTGTAATGGGTGGCCGGCTTTAAACTACGAAATCGTTATGATAGTTACATGTTTACGTCTGATGGCAATGTACGCTTGTACCACGCAATATTACTGGGTTATTACATTGGTATATTGCGACGCCTATATAAAGGACGCTTGCGTTTGCGAAGCATGAAAGTTATTTTCACTGCATTTTCAAGCAGATGAAGTTATTTCCACTGTATTTCCAAGCAGAGGCATGGCTGTGTGGTAGAACACCTGCTTGCCACGCAGACGGCCCCGGTTCGATCCTCACTCGGACCCGGAAATCTTTATATTTATTTTATTTTCATCTTTCTCGATTTTTCGGTCACGGACAAGATGATGATTTTTCGCTCACAACCAACGACGCCAACGCCGAAACCGACGCCGGAATTCCTGCGAAACGAGCTATCGCATTAAAAACGCCATGTTCCACCTTTCTTCTTGACCATGACGACAGGACAAGCCCAGGGGCTGCACGAGGGCTCGATAATATATTTCGCAAGCATCTTCTCGACTTCCTGTTGCATTACTGTACGCTCCGACGCGGAAACACGGTATGGAAGTCGGTGAATGGGACCCACATCGCCAGTATTGATGCGATGAGTAACGATGGTCGTTTTGCTTAATGACGTACTGGCAAAGATAAAAAAAATTCCCCATCTCCCGCTAAAGGGAACCATGTGTGGATGCGAAGCAGCGGGGAGATAATTAGCTTGAGCGGGAGGAAAGTCGCCGCTCTCATTTCACGGCAGTGGTCCGGGCGCTCATCGCGGCGCTGCGCAGGAGAGAGAATGAGGCGCGCGCGCTCCGTCATTTTCATACCGCGAAACTACCGTGGCGCCCCCAGCGGAGTATGCAGCTGTCACACCACCTGTCATTCCGTAGAGGATTCCTAGAGGAAAGGACGGGGGGGGGGGGGGGACCGTAGGAAAGGAGAGAGAGAGGGGACGTGCATGCTCTGTGGGACGCTCCGTATAGTAGATGATTCCAAGAGGAGAGAGGGGGGGAGAGGACGCGCATGCGCTCTGGGGATGTGGGACGCCGGAGCCGCTCCCTTGAGTAGAGTATTCCTAGAGGAGAGAGGGGGAGAGGACGTGGGGCCGCTCCGTAGAGTAGACGATTCCTAGAGGAGAGAAAGGGGGTGAGCGTAGGAGAGAGAGGGGGACGGCACGCGCTGTGGTGGTGTGGGACGCGGGACGGACTAAGCCCCCTCCAAACACACGCAAGCAAGATTAAGGAATGGGGTCAACCTGGGCGACAGACACCACCTGCCTAGCCACTGCTAAGCAGCCTCTCTGTGCTCTCGGCCATGACTCTGATGACTGTGTTAGGGTTGACGGCCTTCATATTACTACAGTGTTCTGGTTCGCATAATGGGCGCTTCCCTACTTCATGAAAGTGGCCGGACGCGGGACGGGGGGACGGGGGACGGCGGACGGGGGACGGCGGACGGGGGACGCGGGAGGGACAGAGCCCCGAGCATAAGATGCTTCGCATCTAAAATCTCACGAAAGCACTCAAGAACGGGGCAGAGGGCTTCAGCTTCATCAGAAGTGAGGTCTGATGACACCATCCGTTCGATTTCGACGCCCGAGGAACGTCATGGAGTTGAAGCACGGGCTGAGCTGCAGCAATCATCCACTCTGAAGGGTTCGACATGGTGGTCTTGTAGAGCGTTAATTTGGGCCAGGGAGATACCCTGGCGGATAACTTGGGCAGTGAGTGCGAAATTGACTAGAGGAAGGCACGGCAATCACTGTCAGAATCGTGCGCGGAACAGTGACCCCACGCGCTAGTATCACGGCAGGAATCGGTGCAACTATGTAATCGCCGTCAGGAACAGTTGGCGTGGAGGATAAGTCGACGTGTGTAACAGAGTTTGGCGTTAGGCGTATGAAATCAATGCAGCAGAGACAGACTTGAGGTGGGTCGGTCCGGGTCGGAAAGGAGAGGTAAATCAAGGTGAGGAGAGCAGGCTCAACAGTCCATAAGGGCAGAGTGAGCGGCTAGAAATTCCATACCGAGAATGAGATGATGAGGGCAATTTTTGATAACGGCTAACAGTCACACGGGTAGAGCACATGCCAATAGCGGCAGTTCCCACGTCGGCGACTCGTACGGCTCGGATTAGGGCGGGCGTGACAATTTTCTTCAGTCGCCGGCGAAGAGTAGCACTCATAGTGGACACTTGCGCCCTGGTATCGGTCAACGCGCTCACAGGAACATTATCTATAGTAACGTCTAAAAGATTGCGGGTTGTGGGTAATGTTAGACGAGGATTTCTTGCAAAGGTCGTCAATGCAGCTCCACTTCTAGAAGCTGCACTGCCTAGTTTTCCGGTCGGAGACACTGCGAATAGGTCAAAGAGGTAGCACGGCGTTGTGGGGGCGAACGAAATTGACGGCGAGCAGGGGACGGATAGCGGTCGTAGCGAGCTCTGGTCAGAGATGTGGCAGGATCACAGAATGTTGTCGGCATAGAAGAAGCAACCGCTGAGGACGACTGGTGGAGATAAGTGGCCTGGGTGGGAACCTACAGTGTGCCGGTGGAGCCCAGTGGTTGCGGCTGTGGCGAGCGATATGACCGAAGCGTCGGCAGTTAAAACGTACGAGCTTGTCGTCAAGGGTACGCTATTCGGACAGATTGCGTTGTCCAAAACAGTTGGAAGCAAGGCAAGGAGCGGAGGGGCGACAATAGAAGGGCTCAGCAGAGTATACGAGTGGAACAGTATGTAGGCCGACGTTCGATAATTGTTGACGAACGACGGCCTGTGTCGATGAGATCGTGGTCGGGGAAGGATCCGGCATCGGGAATGGAGTGGCAACTGGTCATGCTGCCTCGACCTCTCGACGAAATGATGCGGGTGAGGTTGTCACATCGAGGGACCTGGCGGAAGGTGTCATCTCAAGAGTAAGTATCGCCGCTGTGTTCGGAAGGCGCGTGATGCTTTTGGCGACGCGGCGAGCTTGAGCCTGTTTTATACGGCGGCTTTCTGTCAGGATCGTGTCGATGCTCGTGACATTATTAAAGACCAGCAGGTTGAAGGCATCGTCGGCAATCCCTTTAGGGCCTGGTTGACTTTCTCGTCTTCCGACATGCGCTGGTCGGCCTTGCTTACAAAGGGCCAACATATCCAGAATGTATGAGACGTAGGATTCAGTAGACGTCTGGGCGCGTGTGGCCAGACCCTTCTTTGCAGCGAGCTGACGACCAGGTGAATCGCCGAACAGATCACGGATCTTCGCTCTGAAGAGATCCCAGCTCGTTATTTCGTCTTCGTTGGTTTCAAACCATGTCCGCGGAGTGCCGTTAAGGTTGAAAATAACGTTAGCGAGTGATCCCAGCAGTGAGTACCACTGACGCGCTCGTACCGGTTCAGCCAGGCGTCAACGTCGATGGTACCGTCACCGGAGAAAGTGCCGGGATCCCGTAGGGGCGGGAGTGTGACGTAGGTGGTGGCTTGGGCTGAAGAGGTCGGCGGTGATGATGTACAGGCAGCTGATGTCTGCGAGAAGTCGCCGGTGTTGCGACCGCTGCGCGTCTCCATCGAAGTACGGGAGTCGTCCACCTCCACCAATAATGTTACCGGTAGCTTGTTTAATTAATCAAAGCACTGGGTGGTCAAGGTTGGTTGGTTAGGTTGGTTGGTTGGTTGGTTGGTTGGTTGGTTGGTTGGTCGGTCGGTCGGTCGGTCGGTCGGTCGGTCGGTCGGTCGGTCGGTCGGTCGGTCGGTCGGTCGGTCGGTCGGTCGGTCGGTCGGTCGGTCGGTCGGTCGGTTGCTTGGTTGGTTATTGTTTTGGCACAACCCACCTCGGGGGATAGGCCATGAAAAAGGTGGCACCAATCCACCAGCAACAAAAAAACATCGTCGTCTTTCTCCTCTTTCATGCAGCCAGCGCTGCGGCGGCTATTCTGTATCAATAGTTTTTTAGCACCCCGAGTTCCTTGTCGCCTAGCTATGTAAACTTCCGCTTTATAACTTACCCGCCGGGTTAGCTTAGCAGGTGATTTGTCACGCTTCTGAGCCCGATGAGGTCAATTTGACTCCAGGCCATGGCGGCTTCAGTTCACTTTGATGGGGGGCGAAATACAAGAGAAACAGAACCCGCGCATTTATATTTAAATGCACATCGAAGAACCCCAGGTGGTTTACATTTATCTTAAGTTCCTTAGTATGGCGTCCGTCATAATGACACACAGTAGAAGCTCGTCAATTCGAGCCCCGCAATTCGGAGAGTATGATAATTCCAACGGGTTAAAATCGTCGCAACGCTCAAGCGAGAAATACCACGCAAGAAAATAAACACTCTGCGGAGACAAACGGCAGACATTTTTTCTAGTCGATCGGCTAATGAAGCACCACGTAGTTTTGCCTTGTCAATGACAGGCAGTGTCATGAGTGTTTTTGTCATTCTCTAACAGCATTCACGGGGTATGTTTGAACGGTGCACCCATCTGTCTTATTACGCAAATAGATTAAGCAGACGTAGCTCTGTTCATGGATACCCTACAGCGCCTCACACACATTCTCTTTGTACTGCAAAGCAATTTTTAGCGAACCAAAGAGCAAATTATTGTTGCGTAGTTGGCTGTCTAATTTTATATGAATACAACAAATATTACAAATGTACACCTATGATTTCACAAGTTATATTCAATCGTTGCGTTTGACTAAAAATATGCACATCCTCGCCCCGCAGCCTGCACTTCGTGACGAAAAAAGGGACGTCGCTGCTCTAACGTGAGCTCCGTCGCAGCACAAGCCCACCTTTTTTCGCCAGCGTATCTGGTAAGCCCAAGATGTGCGCACTACTCACTTTACAAGAGGACGCCGCTCACCTCGCAACGCTTGACTCAATGCAAAAAATCTGGGCATAGGCTGCTGCACTCTCACTGCTTCGCATGAGATTGATTTGCACAATGGGTGGTATCTGCCGGCTTTTTTATTAATAAGCGCACTCGAACTAGCTACAACGTAGTTAAAGAAACGTCGCAGGTTTTAGAGTGTTGTAACAACAGAAGACGAAAGGCTAGATTTGCTCAAGCAAGAAAACGTGTCGCAATGTGGAAGTACGTATGTTTTGCTCTAAATCGGTTCGCTACAGGCTTCATACGGGAACCTTTAACGTGATAGCGTTGAAAAGCCCGTGTCAGGAAATTCCGGTGCCGGCGCCGGCGTCGTTAGTCTTTAGTGAAAAACCGGCATAGAAACAAATAAGAATAGTATCTGGGTTTTCACGTGCCAAAACCACGATATGATCATGAGCCACGCCGTAGTGGACGACTGCGTAAATTTTGACCATATGGTGTTCTTTAACCTCCACTGACATCTTACAGTACACGGGCCTCTATCCTTTCGCCTACATCGAAATGCGACCGCCATCGAACCCGGGTCAGCAGCCGAGCATCGTAAATGCTGCATCACCGCAGCGGACTGGGCACAAATAAATAAATGATGAAATTTTGAGTTTAAGTTGGAGTCGAAGTCACCCCTTCTGTGTGGCAGACAGGTGTTTTACCACAGAGGCATGCCAGAGCTTCAGACTGCTTCGAAAAAAAAACTATATATGAGTCATGTCACCCGAGGAGTCACTCTAATACATGTAACGTTGCGGGGCAGAAGCATAAAATCGCATCAGCTTCCACACCATGGTTACTGCGCAACGAGTCCATTGTTCGAAGTTCCACTCATTGCGAAGCGCCCAGTCATAATAATCTGTCATCACCAGAAATAGAGTCAACAAGGTGCGTGGTTGTGCGTATCGCACTACGGTCGCGTAGCAAGTGAATTATGTTGCAGTGGGATCTTCGCAAATGCACTTGCAGAAGGCATGGATTCCTGGAGTGTTTCAGGCGGCACATGTTAAACACACAGACATTCACTTCCTCCCAGAACCCATCATGGTGGTCTAGTGGTTATGGTGCTCGACTACTGACCCGAAGGTCGTGCGATTGAATTCCGACCGCTGCAGCCGCATTTCGATGGAGGCCAAATGCTGGAGGCACCGTGTGCTTAGATTTATACGCACGTTAAAGATCCCCAGGTGGTCGAAATTCCTGGAGCTCTCCACTACGGCGTACCACATAATCATATTGAGGTGTTGGGACGTCAAGCCCCACTAATTACTATTATTATTAGGATGCCCGCTTTTTAAGAGCACGCATGAAAAAGTTCATGTGGTTTCTGCACAACGGCCGCGTTTCTGAAATCCAGCGTCTAATGAGGCCCTTAACGTTACCGCCATAATATCAAGAGACGTCATATTGCCCGCAAAGGGAGTGGAAAAGCGCGCTCCAACTGCACATTTTACATACTCAAAGATGTCACGGTCACTCCCCCGTCAGCCTCCAACCTCGAAGTCGGCGCCCTTTACTTTTTCTTTTTTGTATTTTGGCTATTCCTTCCATTTTTTCTACTACGCTCAAACTCACCTGAACAATATAAGTCATCTACCTTCATCGCTAGCGTTAACACGTTTCACAAAAAATATTATTACATTAAAGTAACGAAAAGACAGCCAGTTCCACGCCGTAAAAACTGTCAGAAAGGGAAGCTGTAAGTGGGCGAGTGTATGTGATTGGCTTGCGAGTTCATGTGGTGTCGGGAATCTACCACTTGATTTGAAACACACAGGGCCTACATTTGATTGGTCAAAGCGCGATCACGTGACCTGCAAGCTCGGGCAATGGCACCTTAGCGAACACGTCATGTCGCGTGATAGGGAGAACCCCACTTAAACTGCCCGATTTCCTTGGTCAGATGCGAGGGGTCCTGCAATCTTTTAAGCGAAAGCCTTATGAAAGGGAAAATTGACAACCACCCGTTTGTAGCACGAATCCCACATGGAAATCCGTACGGATTTCTCAGAAAGGCTTCATAGTTGCCGAAAAATTCGTCCTGGTCCGGGGTTCGAACCCGAGACCAACGCCTATCTGGGGGCGGTCGCTCTACCAATTGAACTAACCAGGAAGCTAGCAATTGGCAGCGCGAGGGGCGAATTCATCGACAACTCGAAGCACATGGGCACAAGTATGAAGTTGAAGCTTTCCTTTCTGAGAAATCCGTACGGATTTCCATGTGGCTTCGTGCTACAAACGGGTGGTTGTCAATTTTCCCTTTCATAACCCTTCCGCCACCTTGCGGGTTTCCGCAGAACTCATTTGCGAAAGCCTTATATGCCTCATGAAAGGAGAAAATTTGACCGTCGGCTGAAGGTCGGCGTCGTAAGCGCTGACCTGTCCCGGCAGCTCACTGCACCACTGGCCAGCTGGACTACCAGAGCACGGAGACCGCAGCTCGCCGAGGCTAAAACTCAGGCGAGTCTCCAAGCCCTACAGCACTGGGGCAGGATCCAGACTGCCCGGACCATCTGCTGTCATCCTCCGTCCTTGCCACGTCACCGCATGACGTCACAGATTGACAAATTGTGTGACTGTGTGACTTCATCACATGTCATAGTCACTTCGGTCAAAGGTGGGCCCATCACGGACGCAGTGTGAAACCAGGTCAGCTGCAGAAAGCATCAAATGTCTCCGAAACCGGAGGAAGTGCAAAACCGCGTTGTGTGCAGAAAGGTTTCGGAGAGGTGCAGGGGAGGATCAACGCATCGACTGAGAAAAAAAAAGAAAAGAAGGGGGCTTTCGCCTGCCAGTCGTCTTAGGCAAATGCTTGAGGGACTCTCTGAGTTCTTTTTTTTCTAACCAACCACCGAAAGTATAAGCAGAGACCACACACTTGCGAACATTTGTCGGAGTTTTACAGAGAAAACTCTTATGAGTTCACAACAATGGCCGTTTGTGGGGCCGTAGTTGTCCGCCGGCGCCGCCGTTGACCGTAATCGCTATCGCGCGAAAGAACCAAACAACGAAATATGAACAAATATCCACGAAAACGGCGCACGAACCTGGGTCATCTCCGTGAGAGCTCCGTATTCTACCCAGAGCCTTTCGATCTCGGTGCTTCAAAACTCTTTGCAAAAAGACCCTGCACAGGCTTCATATCGGGAAGGAACCACGTTAGCATATGTGATATAGTGTCGTATAAGAGTAAAATAACAATCACTCGTCATACAATGCGAATTTAGTAACCAGGCGTCACACAATGCGAATAGCGTAACGAGTGGGTCGCTGAATGCTTCCATCGCATTACAAAATTCTCAACCATAATCCTTCATGGTCCTCAACCACAGCGTCAACAAAGTGCTCTATAGTGTCTTTGTTGGTATCACACTTCTCCGGAGAAGGACGACCAATGACATATTGGATCATTCACTACTTCACAAAACTGATTTTGCTTCTTTGAAATGGGAAGCGCAAGAAACTGAGACACAAGAGTAAGTAGAACACACCACAGAATTCTTGTGTCTCCGTTGTGTGTGCTACTACTTGTTTCCTCGTTTTTCGCGCTGCCTATTTCAAAGATGCATAACCAATTAAAACTTGCCCAAATGTCAATTGCTTATGATGATTTATAGCGTAGTTGTTTCCCTAACAAGTAATAATAATATGTGGGGCTTTACGTCCCAAAACCATGATTTGATTATGAGGGACGCCGTAGTGGAGGGCTCCGAAATTTCGACCATCTGGTGTTCTTCCCTAACAAGTGTACTTGTCTTAGTTACCAAGAAAACCCATAAGGCCCCCATGCTCCGTTTCCTCAGAACCTCAATAAAGTTATCTCTCTCTCACGTTAACGTATGTACTATAGCGCCGTAAGAGAGTAAATTAATGACCGCTTATCACACAATGCGAATTGCGTAGCTGGTGGGTTGTTTAAAGCTCCCAATCCATTACACAGGCCTCAGCCATAATTCATCGTCATCAGCCAGCGCAACAACAAAGTGCACATTTTTTTTTTATTTCGAGAGTTTGCCCAACGGCATACATAGTTAAATATACAAATAGAGGCCGGTTTCTGCTATGTACATCAACAGCTAGTGCTCTATGGTGGGGCCCATAGAGCCACAAATCATAATCTGGTGGTCTCGTCGGATGGAGGCCCACTGTTGTCAGGTATAATGCCTTGCAGATGTGTAGGGGGGTACCTCGCTTCTCCGCAGAATGGGGAGTAATGGTGTAGAGGGAGCTTCCCTACTTGAGAAAAAAAAAGAATTATGATTTATGGCTTAGCGGGTGCCTTGCAATTGTGCTTGTATTAGTCCATATATAAAAAGAACTTTATTGGAGTCTTGAGGGACAAGACTAAAAGATGACAAGAGACCTTCCCAGTCAAGTCGGTGGCTCCACCCATGTCGACACCGGGATATTATGACTTTCGGCGCCGACACGGGCCCTCTGGACGGCCTGGAATTTATGCCTGAGGTCCGTACTGCGCAGTCGCTCATCCCAGCTGGCCGCGTCGTGTAGAATGGAGCCCACGTTAAATGGGCACAGCCAGAGCGTATGGTCGAATGAGCAAGTTTGATGCCTGCATTTAGAACACGACTGTGGAAAATCGAGATGGGACCAATTCAAGGCTCTAGGAGTAAGATAAGTGTGTGTCTGCAAAAGTCTGTGAGTAGCTGATTGGGCTTTGTTTAATTTGGGGTTCGCATGAGGGAATTTTCTCCTACTCAGCCAATTGTGAGACGTAATTTCATTAAATGTGGTTAAAGGATCCTTAATGAGGCAGTTCTGTGAATGAGCCGGTCCATTAGTCCCAGCGTGGTACGTGAGTTCTTGCGCTAGGAGTGAGCCCCCTCGTTAGGATTGCATCCTGAAATACCTTCAACGTGCGCAGGGACCCACGAGATGTGGTGAGCCCTGAGCTTATCATTTATTCCTCGTTGCATAAATTTGTGAATGATGACAGCAGCTTGGCTTGATATTAAGGCATTGGAGTAGGTTCTGACCGCCGTACGCGAATCCGACTAGACGGTGACGGGCTGTTTAGCCGTATGGAGGACCAGTGCTATGGCGGTCTCCTCCGCCACATGGTACTTGTTTCGTATGCACTGATGCTGCATTAATTAGTGCGTCAACAAATGTTACAGAGAATTCTTCCTTTCCCTTGTATTGAGCTGCATCGACAAAGAACGTCAGCCATGAGTGGGCGCACTCTCTTGAGAATAGCCTTTTGCACAAGCGACTCTCCGACTCTTGTTATAGATACATGGCATGTGTCTCGGAATGGGCTCCACCATTGTGTTTTCCTTTGCTTCTATAGAAAGGGGGGTGCACATTTTGCGGAGAAATTAAGGATGATATGCCAGCCACGTAAAGAATTTTGTTGCCTAGCGTGACTTACCATAATCTAGAGAGTTGTGCAGCAAAGTGCGCCTGAATTAGTTCTTCAACTGTGTTGTGTAACTAGAGCTCTAATGGCGCATTCACACCTGAGAAGCGAAGCGAAAACAAAAACGCCAGAGAGGCCGGCAAACCACGTCCACGCGCGTCGAAAACGTTCACATTAGTTCTGCCCTTTGTTCATGCCACCGCCGACACCGCCTTCGCCACTTTGAGAATTTATTCCATTTTGTCCGTTTCCGAGGATTAAATTTCGTACCGAATTCCAGTTATGCATGCAAATCACTGGAAAGAAACAGTTTGCTCCTTTCAAAGGTTGTTTCGGGAGATACACCAGCAGGAACGACGCGAGCGGACACACCAGCAGCAGCGGCGGCGGATTCAGCCGGCTGGGAAAAAAGCGAGACGCGTTGGGACATGTCGACTCGCTGCTCTTGCACCATCTTCAACTTTCAGTGTTCTTGGCGATCGTAATCCAAACCAGACTCTCGATAAACGCGTCCTTGTCGAGGCCGTGAGCTTTCTCGTATTGCACGGGTAGTTTGCAATTGCGACGATGTGAGCCACCGCCGACGCCTTTGCCGCCACGTTGAATTTGCTGCCAGTTGTTTACATCACGTGGTTTCAGCTAGTGCAGCCAAAGCCGTGAAGCGGAAAGGTGATCCGCTATCGTGTGGCAGAAAAGTTGGTCTCCGACCGATTTTTTCGTGTCGGCCTTGTGGCATGCTTTTTCTGCCACTTAGGCGACGAACTCAGTGAATTTCCAGTGAGTTTTGCTGTTTTCGCTCCCCTTCCAGCCCAAGTGTGACCGCACCTTAAGAGCTTCTCCATGTTCGTAAGACACACTCGTAAGAGCCGCCTCTTAAAGCCGGCTCTGATGAGTGCGTCGAGTTCATTTGTTCCACCTTACTAAACTTGAGGTAGGGGGCTGAGTAATTAACGTTTCTGTTGAAAAAGGCGTCAAGGACCTAAAGCAGAGTAGAGCAATAAAATGTACTCCATTATGCTTTTCGGGTATTAATACCTTGTTGGCGGAAAGAAGAAAAACAACTATATTGATTAATGCATGATGGTGCTCGGTGCACATGGGTAGACCCTCTGTGCCGAGGTTCAACTCGCTTCTGTGGCTGGGCTAACAATAGGATACAACCATGGGTTGGTTAGTTGGTTAGTAGCTTAGTAGAACGGGACGAAGAAAAAATAGACATAGGACCAACGGCGACTGTCGTTCTATGTGAAATATCGGCGTTCTTTTTAATAGCAGAGTAGTTTAAACCCTCAATAAAGCCGGCGTTGCAGAAAACTCGGCTTGCTATGCGCCACAGAATTTAGACGAGCGCTACTATCAAGAACAGCAGGTGTGAGGGAAACGAAGACAGTGGAGGGAGAGAGCTTGCCGAAAGAGAGTGAGGGAGAGCGAGAACAAGGCGTTGAGTTTGGGGTGGGAGAGAGCAAAGCCTAGTAAAACGGCAAGGCAAGGAGCTGGGAAAGAAAAGGACGGGTGTTAACCGAAAACTCTGCTCGGAGAACGTGAGAGAATGAAGTAAAAGGGTAGAGGAGAAAGGAATAAATTAAACATAATAAAAATCCTTGGCAAGACGGGAATCGAACCTGGTTACCCATGGTCCGAAATCGATCGTCGTAACTACTTGGCTATCGAGGCACGCTAGTCGAACAAGCATTCATGGGAGCCATATGGTTGCTTTGCTATGGGCGAGAGAACGACAAAATATTATAGAGAAAGCGTAGAACTAGAACTTCACTAGTAGAACTAGAACTGGCAGAGCAGCTGCGTATAGAGGCTCCACACCCATTTTCATAGTACGTTCCTCATTTATAACATGGAAGAGTTCAACTGACGTTACCATAGCGTAGTGTCAGGTTGTTGATCTCCAAACTGCCCATACATGTCCATACACCATACATCTGTTATATTAGACCAGCAATGGGAAACCTGTAATCATGATGTCATTATGTCTTAAAGCCTCTTGACATTATTGAGAGGGACATGTGCCAGAAAAAACATATTATTAAGGGGTATCCCTATCGCGTCATCTCGGATTAGCTTTTCACCATGCCGGAATCTTCGGTGTCCAAATCAAAGAACACGAGTTTATGTCCTCCGCCCCATCAAAATGCAGCCATGACTGGGAATCGAACCCATAAAATTTTGCTTAGCATCGCAATACAACATTTTTCGTTCGATGCATCTTCACTGCTCTTCAACTATTTCTAATACTTTTGTGTTGTAGGACCCAAACGCTGTGCACAATGTGGCGACTGTTCTATACGCTGGCGTTTGCAATGCAAGTCACCTACCGGTTTCCGAGGACCACCTTCAGAAAGAAAGGCGGGCACTACGAGACGTGACAACGCAGCTTTCCCTGCATTGGACAATAGAGCGCGAATTTGAACTTGAGGTATGTATAGAAAATTAGTCATAATAACTGATGAGTTTTTACACCCAAAACGATGATATGATTATGATGGACGCCGCAGTAGAGGGCTCCAGAAATTTTTACCATCTGGGGTTCTTTAACGTGCACCTAAATTTGAGTGCATGGGCCTCCAGCATGCTGCCTCTGTCGCAATGCGGCCGCCGCAGCCGGGATCAGATACGGCGACCTTCGGGTCTGCAGTCGAGCCCCATAATCACCAGATCACTTATGCAAAAAACTAAAATATTTAAATATTGAAGTTTGTCATTTTTCTCTTTGCCGTTTGTTGCATTGTCTGCAAAAGGAGGGAAACGAACAAAGACTAAACAGTTTGATAGTCACCCGTTTTTGTCCGTGTCATTCGTTGGTCGTCGTAGAGAGCGAGCGAGAACTCTATTGAAAAACAGAGAATTTAGCCGGCGTGTGCAAATCACTGACTTGCTACTCTGCGTGGAAAAAGTATCAACGCCATAGCGTTAGAGAGCTCGTTTCGCAGAAATACCGGCGTCGGCGTCGGTGTCGGCGTCATTGGTTGTGAGTGAAAAATCATCATTTTGTCCATGACCCAAAAATTCAGAGAGATGCAAATAAAATAAATATTAAAAGTGTTCGGTTCAAGGGCGAACCGAACCCAGGCCGCATGCGTGGCAAGCAGGTATTCTACCCCAAAACCAGGCTACTGCTTTAAACTGCTTCGGGAAAAAAAAAACGCTATGTGAATGTCATGTAGTGGAAGGAAATAAATAAATAATAAATAAACTTCCGTCCGAGTCGGAATCGAACCGAAGCCGTCGGCGCGGCAAGCAAGTGTCCTACCATAGAGCCACGCTATCCTGTGAAACTTCTTCGAAAAAAAAAAACACTATATGAATGTTATGTAGTGGAAGCAGTTTCCTTGGCGCTTGTAAGATTGCGTGGCAGAAGTGTAGAATCGCGCCAGGCGTCAAAACATGTGAATTGTAGCGAGTAGGTATTGTAAAGGCCCACCCATTACACAGCGCTCTGACATGTTTATGCCTTATCAGCTGCAAGAGCATCAACAAAAGGAGCAGCTGCGTAGGAACGTGTGTTGCCTTACGGACGCGTAGTGGGCCCTTCACTAGTTCGCAAAAGGAAGGATTATGGCATAGTGGGCACTCAACTGTACTTGCAGTAGACATTCTAGGGTAGCCTGAAACGGCTAATGTTACACGCCCAGTTGTTTAGTTGCCAAACGGCAAGGTTGCATGCGCTGAGAACCGAAGCAAGTATAGTACTTGAGAAGGCGATGCGCATGAGGCTCGATTACGCTATCGCGTTCTACTCTACGCCGCAAAGCTCAAGCGACCTCCAAGTTCTTGAGTTTTCGAACATTAGCTGCGGAAGACAATCCCTAGGGATTAACAGGATCAATTCACACGGATAAGTAGACCAGGCTAATGGGCTAAGTGCTCGTCCGCTGGAGTTCAACTGTGTGGACTAAGAGTTTGTTAATTCACTACATAGAAAGTTACTGTTAAAAGAGGTGTCGCTATGGACCTTTTTCATAATTCGCAAGTGCGCTTCTCTGCGTCGCCATATTCGCCCAAGTAATGGCGGCACCTGTCGTGCTTCAAGCGGAGATGCAGTCCTAGTTGAACGTGCCAGGGCTTGTCTATTATACGTGTTTTCATCAAGAGAGCCGAGTCAACATTTTCCACGTCATAGCGTACGCAAACCACGCTTGAACAGGCTGTTTGTAGTAAATGACTAGCCGCCATTAGTTGGGAAACTGCATAGCAGGAAAGCTAGCTTTACAATTTTGAAAAGTGTCCATAGCATTAATGGCTGTGGCAGCCCCGTTTGTCCCCAAAAGTGTTGAACCACAAACATGTTTTACGTGTAAGTTTAAGGGCTCGTTTGCTTTGTTAAACACAATTTAATGAGAGCTAACAGACAATGATGCCAAGGAAAGTATAGGGGATGTCATTAGAAGTAATTGTAATGTAAATGTGAAGAAAGAAAAGTGGACGAAAAGATGACTTGCCACCGGCAGGGACCGAACCTGCGACCTTCGAATAACGCGTCCGATGCTCTACCACTGAGCTACGGTGGCGGTCATCTCTCCGTCCGCTTTCTAGGGTATATATGTGCATTTAAACGTGAGAGCATCAGTCAGCGCCGCCTATTGCCATTGCGGCGAGTGTGGAATACTCTTCGAAGGTCGCAGGTTCGGTCCCTGCCGGTGGCAAGTTATCTTTTCGTCCACTTTTCTTTCTTCACATTTACATTACAATTACTTCTAATAACATCCCCTATACTTTCCTCGCCATCATTGTCTGTTAGCTCTCATTAAACACATGTTTTACGTCATTTTGCCTTACAGTTTACGAAATTAGGCAGGCAGCCCTGACAGCATCAAGACCCAGGCTGTTAGATGAATAGAAAAAGACAAATGGATAAAGTGCCTCCATGTACGCAAGGAAATGCCTCGCATCGAATAATAGAGGTACCTGAGAGATTCACGAGTTTGAAGGCCAAACTAATGAGAATAAAGAAACCACGAACAAAGGGGTGAAAGAAGAGAGTAGACAGACTAGTTTGCTGAGTTGTGGAGAAACAGTGAATGAGAAGTGTTGCGCTGGCTGTCCGCTACAGCCCTAGTTACTGCTGATGGAATGAGGGCTTCACGGTGAAGTGATACGAAATAGAATGGCACATTGTTCACGTGATTCCTAACGGGACTCGTATATAGAATTTTTTAAGCTGTCCCGAGCTATTTGGGAGCGTTATTTCATGAAGAATTCTTGTCGGGTCACGTAAGTTTGCATCGCAGGCGTAATAACATCCATCGAGCGAGGCGCCGACTGCCACGAGATGATGATTCACTAGTTTGATCCTTATACTAATAGCAGTCTTCGTGCTTTTATCCTGATAGCCGCGATACCTAGAAATGCGCGAAAGGTTAAGCACATAACTAGTGAGTTTGTGAAGGAAAGGAACGCATTTGTTTACCGCTCACCGCCTGTGGGTGGATGTCCGCCGCTGTGTCTAACCCTGGAGATTAAAAGCCCACAGCGATGCTTCTTTGGATAATGAATGTGAAGAGAGTCGTCTTGCCGTCGCTTATGTGGGGTAACAATCCGAGGGTACCCGACCCTCCCCCCCTCTAACATCACAGCAACATTCGAGAACATTAAATGACCCTTGCAGCACCCATCTATCAAATGACACCTTTCATTCCTGCTCCAAACTTTAGGAATGCAACGAGTACAGTAGAGAATGCGCATTGCGTTCTTGGAAAGCAGATCACCATCTGCGAACAATTGTCAATTGACCCTCCTTGAAAGGATATTTTTTTTAATTGAGAGAACTCGTTCGAGGCATGATCTTCTCGTTCTCGCGTCAGAAAGGTTTTGCAAGTGTTCGGCGTCACACTAAGCCCACGGTGCAAGTAGCAGGGGCAAGAGAGAAATGAAAAATTACACCATCTCCCGCTAAAGGGAACCATGTGTAGATGTGAAGCAGCGGGCGCTAACGCTTACACTGGCGGCGGCGTTGACGCTGGCGCTCATCGCAGCGTTGCGCAGGAGAGAAAACTGGGGAGGCGCAAAGCAGGCAGTGATGGAGCAGTGTTTCCTACTGGAACATGCCAATCGCTGCTAATGGGCAATGAGAGACAGAAGACTCCGACTGGACGCAGAGACCCGCACTCCGCTTTAGTTAACGCGCACGCTCCGAATTTTTATCGTTCAACAACACACAGGAGAAATCTCCCACCGGCACCACCTTGGAGGTCAAGATCCATTGCCATATATACGGGGTGGCCAGTGAACTGTTGTGCAGCGCGAGCAGTCGGTTTCTTCAACCAAGAAACTCGCTAGCAGACGCTGCCTGCGTCGGCGTCGCGAGGAGAGAGAGGGGAGAGCGTAGGAGAGGAGAGAGAGGGGGTGACACGCATGCGCAGTGGGAGTGTGAACGCCGTGGGCAGGGATGCGTAGAGGAGAGAGGGAGGAGCGTAGGAGAGGAGAGAGAGGGGGGGGACGCGCATGCGCAGTGGGAGTGTAGACGCCGCGGGCAGGGGATGCCTGGAGGAGAGAGGGGGGGAGTGTAAGAGGGGAGAGAGGGGAGGCGCATGCGCAGTGAGGGTGTGGTTGCCGCGGGAAGGGATGCCTAGAGGAGAGAGAGGGGGGGAGGAGGTTTTTATTTTTATTTTTTTTAAGGGTTTGCGCATGCGCAGTAAGGGTGGGCACGCGGCACACCACCACCACCGGATTAAGCTTCGCCATAAGATGCTTCACATCTAAAATAGCCATGCATCTCCACGAAGTGAATCATGACGGGTGGACGATGCACTGGGGATCGTTCTTACTGTAAATCATCCGTGACATTGCCCACTCGCGCGTGTAAATGAGTGGCAACGCGTGTGTGCAGTACATACAATGTGTTCTGCCGCTGAGCCGCCGCTTCCGCACCCTCAACACCGGAGTAGCAGCTTGTTGTCGGCGCTACCGTTTTGCCGCTGCTTCCCGGGCTCTCGCGTCTGGAGTAGCTTGCTGTCTGCGTAGACGTTGAGCCGCCTCATGCCGCGCTCTCGCCTCCGGAGTAGCAGCTTGTTGTGAGGTACACAGATCTCGGCGAGCCATCATTCACTATAGTAGCTTATGTGTACCTTTCATTGCGAAATGCGTATTGGCTCCCAATTCAGATCCCTAAAGTTGGCTAAATAAGAACGCGGCTGTAGCGTGATATTTCATACACGAACTTTCTCATACACAAAGGTAAAATTGCTATTATGTGAAATTTCAAAATAAGTCATAACTTAAGAAAAGATTGCTTCTCTTTATTTTGTACAGTTGTAGTATTACGTTCTCGCTTTTGTCCGCGTCACTTGTCCAACTCAGCTGCCCTTTATACTATGTTCATCGTAGCAATGTAGGCTAACATGAAATACAACTTCTGTTGCATACCAAGGGGGAGCTCTCCCCTTAAATTCCCGAAAGGCTCCCGGATGTTCTGAGGGCTTGCATGCATCTGCGCTACAGGAGCTCAGAAATAATTAGCAGCTTTAATCCGACATCCCTGCTCGTAAACATATATTTAATCCTGCATCCCTGGTAATATCTTTCTTCTGTACCTTAGAGATTAAACAAGTGGGTCTAGTTATATAAACTACTTAACTTTGAATCTTTTCGAAACAGATTCGTGCACCTGATCGTTAGTCAGGAAAAGTTCACATTCCTTACAGCAGCGTCATATAAAACTCTGAGGTCAGCCGCCCACAAATTCTTGTAAAAAGCTAATGTGAATATCGCTTTTTAAAGGACAACTGTAGCGTCGCTCTACGTCCCAGGGCTACTAAGTCACCGTCAATATAGTACGTGATCTTTACAAGGCGTTAACCTCCATTTGAGTTCTTTAAGTGTGAGCAATACTTCCCTCCGTGCATGAACTTCAAGCGTTGCTACATTTAAGCACGTTTATTGGGCTGGCGACGAACACACATGACTCTTTACATTAAATGTTAAGGCTGAAGCAGGCTCCACACACCGATGCAACAACTCACAGAATCTTGCGGATTTAGTTTTTTTTTAATAATCCAAGTTGTAGCTGAGAGAGAGGACATTCGCCTTTCATTCATACTAAGCATGACTTTCTTCACTGCCCATCTCAACCACCGAACACCTCACCCAGAAACCGTCCCTGAAATGCACTTCAAGTCAGCATGCCGCCGCGCACCACTTCCATAATTATTTTTGGCTCAGGAACACCACCAGACATGAAAGGCGTCGTCGAGAGTGACAAGAAGCTGATTTCTAACCGTGAAATCCGCATAGCCCTAAAAATACCTATTCCAAAACTGTGGAAAAGCAAATGTGGTGCTTACAAACTTCAACCACGAGTACAAACATCTGGGCATTGCCATTGTGATCATGTACCCTAAAGCAATTATGGAAACAAGCGGTACCTTTCTGTTGTCACACGATGATACATTTTGTAGCTGTGGACGGCCCTAGCAGCCGAATCAAAGTTCTAGGTCCCTTCAAGTTTTCCAAGGTGTTAAGAAAGGCAACTATAGTCGGGGGGCAGCCTAAGAATAAATATAGGCTCCGCCCACGAGACCGTATTGTCCTTACTTTTCATGCTTCCGCCGTGTTGCTACTTCACGCTGCGGAAACGGCGGAACTAGATAAAGCGTTGCAAAACACTGCGAGCTGCTACCGCTTCTGTGCACGTCAAACGCGGCACAATCACAAACTTCAACTGCATCGAATGACGGCCGGTGAGGTTGTTGCTGTGTACGTGTGGATAAGAGTTGAATTATTTATTGGTTCGTCCTAACCATTACGTCATAGCAAAGGACCGCTCTAGTTAGACGCGCATAACACGAATAAATAGTGGTACACTTTACTTTTATTCTTAGCATATCACAGACTACAGAAAGGCTACTATGATGACAGAAAAGCTGTTTTTCGGTGTCGTTGAAGATGAATTTGAAGTTTCTTGCCGTCCTTTGTGAGACACATTTGTCACTTTTACGGAGCCAACAAAAATGCTAAAGGATCCCTAAAAAGCTCGGCATTCACCAGTTGCAAAGAACCGCATAATCAACAAAACTGGCGCTCAACCACGTAGACAAAGGCAACTCGAGAAAACGCTACGCAACCACCTCATCCAGCCGTCTAAAAGTCTACGAGCATCTCCGGTGGTCTTAGTGCCAAAGGATGGACTGTTCGCTTTTGCGCGAATCATTCTAGCCATTGATAAAATATTCCAAAAAAACCCACGCGTCGTCCGGAATGGTTTCATGGCAATCAGTCAGTGCCTATGGGGCATTGTTTGGCTTTGAGCCAAGCGTCGTAATCTCAATTGGCGTCGTTATGTAAACTGAGCAGACGTGTGCATTTCGTAGGCTTGACAGGCACGTTTACTATACTAGAACCTAAAGGGTAGAATATGGCCCTCACTAACGTCGGCACTGAAGTCAGAGCACGAACGTCGATATTGTTGAAAGAAAGAGCGCGTCACGTTGTTCTGACGTGCGTACCACAAGCATTGTTCGTAGACATGTTCCCTCGAGCACGTGCAACGCTGGACTATAGCTTTCTGAGTCATGCAAGAACGATAATTTCATCATGACGTTGATCTAGGAGCGGGTAGTCACCAGTGCAACTGCAACTGACCTTAGACAAGCACCCCCCACCCCAACTCATGTTTCACAGCCGTCACCACAACTGCTAATTTAGAACATTTTTTTTTAAAATCTGTACTGCGTGGTTGGTTGCTAAAAGTCGTTGCAACAGGTTTGTCTGCGTTTGCCTGCTTGTGTGATATCTATACTAATATTGCGAATATTTTTCTTGTTTAACTCCTACAAAATGTCCCATAAAATTTTCGTATCTATTTTGCTGCTGCTGTGCTGACATAGGCTCTAATGGGGTCGAGTGTCTGCCCCATAGGACCGAGAACCAGCCAGGCCTCAGGGAGAAGTGGAACAGAAGAGCCAGAGCCGACAACAGGAACAACGTTTATTTACATGTTTAATGGCAGCGTGTATTTGCATTCTGATGGAAGCGGGCTTTTTTTACATTCTGATGGTAGCGGGCCTCGCAGCGTCTCAACACTCGCGTTATGAGGCATTGGTCTTCACCAGATTCTCTGTCGAGGAATTACCATTGAGCTCAGGACGGTCCAATCAAGAAGACGTCTTGATCTCTGTCCCCAGAAAGGACAGGTCAAGCACCGCCTTAGTCCCAACCCAGGAAAGAGGGAAGGGACACTCCCGGTTTGTCAGGTGGTGAGGCAGAGGACAACACGAGACACAATATGGTACCGCACAGCACAATGACAGGTTCGTGGTGTCGCACATTCCTGAAAACTAGCATGTAGTCAGGTACAGTTTTAGGGGCGAAGCACCTTAGGTCTAGGCTTGTCCGTCATCCGGCGATGACGATGACGATGAAGAATAAGCGTGTTCCACACCACACATTCTCTTTCTGCCATCACGGCACAGCATATGCAAAGCTACCCACTATACGTTATGACGATGACGCTGTTGAAGATGAAGAATAAGCGCGTTCCAGGCCACACCTTCTCTTTCTGCCATGGATGAAAACGATCGTGAAAGCGCTCTCACCCGCGAAAGGCAAAGCTGCAATGCCGACAACAAGCTGCTACTCCAGAGGCGAGAGCGCGGCATGCGGCGGCTCAACGGCAAAAACACGTTGTATATACTGCACACACTCGTTGTCACTCATTTACGTGCGCGAGTGGGAAATGTCACGGGTGATTTACGGTAAGAATGATCCCCAGTGTTTCGCCCACTCATCATGATTCACTTCGGGGGAGATGCGCAGATTTTTTTTCTGTCCTTTACAGCGGCGCCGGTGCAGCTGACAGCTAGCAATGGGCTGAGTCACTAAGTCATGAAGGCACCTCGGCATGTGGGAAAGGTGCCTGATGAACGGTCTCAGACGCTTGGTTCATTGTCGGGTGCATCTCGCAGAACGCTGGACAAAAGCAGCGTACAGGTGACCGCTTCTTCTGGGAAGCCTTGTCTACAAACAGGTCTCCTCCAGGCCATAATACCGTCAGACTCGGCCAGGGGTGCCCAATTCGCTTAACGAAGTGCGCTGACAGGTTTGATGAACACGACCGCCGTGTTGTTGACGCATCAGGTGCACGTCGGGGAATGTTAGTCCGGAATAAAGCTGGACAGACGCCGCCAAAATCATTCTGATCGTCCAGTAGGCGCAAAGCCGTCAAGGCCGATCATAACCGCTCGAAGTCAGGTGTGACGCGTACCTTCGTAGCAGGGGCCATGATATGCTGGTATGCGCCACAAGTTATGGGGGTAAAGGGCTTCATGGCCTGCGTGAAATGCATGGCATGTTAGTCATGCCAATTCTGTTGCCATTCAAATTCATGTGTCATACTTTGAATTCAAACCTGTTACGGCGATCATATTCTGCAGCAAAACCTCATAGCCGCCAAAGCTTGGTCGCCATAATGGTAGCATCATTTAGCATAAAATTTGCCGCTAAAGAAAGCGCGAAGCTAGGCTAAGCGTCTTATGTCGTCGTTCTGCAGGCTATTCCTTGCGCTGCATCGCAATTTATCTAAACGCTCAAATGACTGCTTTCATTTATTCGTTACGGTGCAGAACCAGACCTCTCAAATTCTGGCCGTCAGAGGGCCCACGCGAGGGCCGTCATATTTAACTTGAGGGTCCCCGAGTGGGCCCAGACATGTGATGTAGAGTTGACTCACGTCTACTGTGTACCGAATAAAGTTGTTTCACTCATTCACTCACTCAGAAGCTTTTCTAGGAGCACCTACCTGATGTAACCTTTAAGGCGTGCGTTTCTCTTTTGTCCATTTTTTCTCTCAATAGACATAAGGTGTCGTTATGAGTGACAATGACATTCTCTCGCACCTCCGTCTATAGCTCTCTCATTCTATATATATCCTAAAGAGCTCGTTTCGCAGAAATTCCAGTGTCGGTGTCCGCGAAGGAATTGGTTGTCAGCGAAAACTAAGCGTTGTAAGTCAGCGAAAATTTAAAGTAGATTAAGATAAAGAAATAATAAAAAAATTACACCATCTCCCGCTAAAGGGAAGCATGTGTAGATGCGAAGCAGCGGGCGCTAACACTTACACTGGCGGCGGCGTTGACGCTGGCGCTCATCGCAGCGTTGCGCAGGAGAGAAAACTGGGGAGGCGCAAAGCACGCAGTGATGGAGCGGTGTTTCCAACTGGAACATGCCAATCGCTGCTAATGGGCAATGAGAGATAGAAGACTCCGACTGGACACAGAGACCCGCAGTCCGCTTTCAGTTAACGCGTACGCTGCGAATTTTTATTGTTCAACAACGCACAGGACAAATCTCCCACCGGCACCACCTTGCAGGTCAAGATTCAGTGCCATATACACGGGGTGGCCAGTGACCGGTTGTGCAGCGCGAGCAGTCGGTTTTTTCAACCAATAAACTCGTTAGCAGACGCTGCCTGCGTCGACGTCGCGAGGCGAGAGAGGGGGGAGCGTAGGAGAGGAGAGAGAGGGGGGGACGCGCATGCGCAGTGGGAGTGTGGACGCCGCGGGCAGGGATGCCTAGAGAAGAGAGGGGGGGAGCGTAGGAGGGGGAGAGGAGGGGAGGCGCATGCGCAGTGAGGATGTGGTTGCCGCGGGAAGGGATGCCTAGAGGAGAGAGAGGGGGAGAGGAGGTTTTAAATGCGAATGCATTTCTTAGTCGGGCTATGTCAGGCGTCCGTCGGT
>JALIZH010016876.1:0-60032 GCA_030522465.1 Rhipicephalus appendiculatus
ACACGTCGGTAGGCTGAATCAGAGTCGACTCAACCTGTGATATTACTCACCCGGAGCGAGTCCGGGTGAGTAATATTTTGGTGCGCTTGAGTCCGAGTGAGTACGACTGAGAAAAATTTTATGAATCTGAATCCGAGTGAGTCCGGCTGACGAAAACTTTGAAAAGTATGAGCGCGAGTGAGCCTTAAAGGAGCCCTACAACAGATTTCCAAGTGGCCATGGAATGGACTCACCAAAGGAGCTTACTGTTTCAAGAATTCACCACCGTAAGAATTTTCAGAATCCATCCAGTGCGAGTGGAGTTAGAAAGATTTCTCGCACGCTGCGATTGCATACTCTCTTCTCTCATTAGACGAAAGTTCTGGAAGCTAAGCAGCAGTGATGCCAACCTACGACGGTGTTTTATCCCTAGATGTACCGTCGAAAATTCCCTAGATTACAAGAAAAATCCCTAGATTATCGTTTTATATTATTATTCAGGCTAATTCACTTTTAACAAAGTATAAACATAGTGCGCTCTGCGGCCCAATTTTTCTGCATCTTGTTCAAAGTAAAGCACATCATATTAACAACCACTTGACATCTTTTCTACATGTTCTGTGGAGTTGCATAAAAAGGGCTTCAAGGTGGTGCCGGTTCCTGTAGAGACAGATTTGTCTTTCTAGTTCACTTTGCGCACTCACTGAAAGCATAGATGCGATCGGGTCAACTGCAAGTTTGTAGCGCCTTTCTTGTACTTGCAGCTTGTGAGGGGGGTGGTCAATCTGTAATTTTCTAAATTTGCAATCTATGTTCCATGATTTACAATAGATATATATGAGCCTATATTTACTGGCTGATAGGTGCGCCTTCTCTTTGTACTTTCGATCAGCTTCTCGCTAGGCCAAATATTTTCGTAACTTCTTTCGCTATGCACGGTGCACAGCGAAAGCACGGTGAATGCACGGCACGCAGTGAGCGCGATCTTCGCACTTGTCTATGTGAACTACAAAAAATATTTCTCTTTGCTTCGCAGAGCAGCCATCACTCAGGCACTCAGGATGATATGCGCATGCATGTTAAATACTTACTACGACAAAGTTTCATTCTCGCGTTACAGAACTGCTATCGCCTTCACTCGGACCAGCATAACACCAAAGTTCCTTCTAAATGAAAACAATACAGGAAATAGTCAAGATTATCGTTTCTTAAAGCCTTTCCAGTTGAAAATGTGATTACTCTGTAGCGCCTGTAAACAATCCGCGTAATGTAACATTTCCAGGGCCTTGCAAAAATCCCTAGATTCAACAAAGAGATGCCAAATCCCTGAAAGAGGTAGAAAATCCCTAGATCTAAGGGATAAATCCCTAGGGTTGGCATCACTGCTAAGCAGGGAGGGATGGCACGGGGGAAGAAAGTACGTCACCCGCGCTCCGTGACCTTGAGCACCTTCTCTTTTTTTTTTGTTCGAATGCGCGGCTTTTCAGTGCGATCGCGCGCGCACGCGTGGACAAGTCGCGGCCTCCCGCGGCGGCCTCAGTAACGACCAAGCGCACCATGCTCAAATCAGCTGCTGATACAATGGCTGTGGCGAGTGTTTGTTGAGCCTGTAGCGTCATTTGTGCAGAGAACAGAAAGCGATATATAGCTGACTGACAATATATTGTGAGTTCCACACCGCATGCTGCGCTATAATATTTGAAACGCGTGCTCTCGGGAGCCTGACCACCGATCGGCAGCGTTTTCTGACCATGCTGAAACAGTGTTGCAGGGCCGATTTAAGGGCGAGGTATATTTTTCATGAGTGTTTCTGATTGAGCTCTACTTTGTGCCTACCTATCGTTCCATGTACTCAGCTTCAGCATTACTCTCAGCCTTGTGGGGCTCCGGTTTATACTAATTATGTTTACTCACACATAATTGCAGTAGCGTTCATACGCCAGCTCAACATTAATAGAACAGATGCGTGAATTACGGAGGGTGGAAGGTTGGCTGATTCTCCAGCTATTCTCTTTCAAAGGAAGGTCTTCTGAAAAACATCTCGTGCGAGTCATCACTTCTCATAAAAATGTCCTTAGTACATGCAACCACTGATATCTCGTATTCAAAGGTGCGGCAACGAAAGCTGCTAGTAGAGCACAGATTATTCGGCATATCGGTGTTGAAAAGCATTGACATCTTGGGCGACACAGCGAATAGAAGTCTAACGGACTGATGGGTCAACTCATTCAGACTCACTTCCACTGAGATAGAGCTATGAGTGTGAGTGAGTTCGAGTAATATTTTCGTGAGATTGATTCCGAGTGAGTCCGTCTGAGGAAGATTTTAGTGACTCTGAGTCCGAGTGAGTTCAGTTCAGGAAAACATTGAGTGTGAGTCCGAGTGAGTCGCCCTAAGCGGGATGTATGTTTCACGAGCGAGTCTTAGTGACGTCCAACATTTGTGCCAACCTGTGATTCGACGTTTCTACCACACCAACCTTTTTATCATCAAAGAGGCCGTTCCCGGGGCGAAACAATATATAAATGTACTTTTTCCTGTTTTCATAAGTTCGGATGCACGTCCATAATATGTAGAAAAAAACGCAAACACACCACTATATATATATATATATATATATATATATATATATATATATATATATATATATATATATATATATATATATATATATACACCTTGCACTGAGCCCTTTTTTTTAATTGGAAGGCAAATGCATACGGTAAAATTACAAGCGTCTACGACCCATTACCTTACCTTACGGGGCAACGGCCTTAATGCAAGCATCGACGTCCATGAAATGCTGGCCCCGAAAGCGGTCTCTCATTTTCCTCATGATATCTACTCGCATGAAGTTGCCGATCTTGGTGGTACTCTTCTCACAGAAGATTTCCCCGCTGGCGCCGTTGTCGTAGTTGACGTCATAGGCAGCGAGGCCAAATGTTGTGCCGGGAAGGTCAATGCGTGCCTTGCAGTACTGGAGCGGAAAACAAGACGACTTTTGGAACGGTAGTTACACATACAACATTGATTGTGACTCGTAAAGTGAAATGAATGTTTCAAATGTAATAACTGGATATATGTAACTGCTGGGGCTTAACATCCCAAAACTACGATACAATTACGTGGGGACGCCATAATGGGGCGCTCCGGTAATTTCGACAATATAGGGTTTTTTAACGTGCAGCTTAATCAATACATGGACCTCAAGCATTTTAGCCTTCATCGAAAATAAGGCATCTGCGGCCGGGTTTCAAACCCCCGACCTCCTAGTGAGCATTGCAGTGCCATAACCATTATACCAACGTAACGGGTGAGGAATAAATGTACGAGCTGGTAGCGTAACGCATTTGGTGAAAAACATTGTGCTGAGCCTAAGTGTGAGACGGCGTTTGAAGACCAAAGAATAAAAAGCTTCAAGTAACTTGAATCTTTTCCTGAAGCCACATTTTATTTTTAAGCCAGTATGAATTTGTGAAGTATTGTGATGGAAACGCGATTAAATGTGGGCCCAAGGATCCGTTCATTGAAATGACTCAGCAATCAGGCCTTCAAACACGAAACACAGACGACTTTATAGACAACACTAAAACCCACACAACATATTTACAGCCTCACTAGTGTTCAGCAATTGACCGTCCGTCTACTCTCGCGACGTGCCGCGCACTCCTACATTCACCTCCTCACTGTCGTTGCGGTCACCGTGGTGTCGTCGTCGCGGCGATGTCGCTGCGTGGCCCGACGAAGGTCGCGATGGCTCGTCACCGCCTCCGCCCCGGTTGTGACAGGTCGGCAGGGAGTCGTAACGGTTGATCCCAGGTTGTCACCGTGCCTGGCTGGCGGTTAACCAGCCGCTTCCAGCTGCGGCATCGCCTCTGGTCGCTCCGGGACCCTCGCACCAGGCCGCTTAGGGCAGCAGGCCGCTGGCGCCCCACGGAGCCAAAGACGTGATCTCGGCGCCGCCGGAACGGTCGCACCAGGTCGCTCTAACAGCAGGCCGCTGGTGCACCCAGGAACCAAGCACGAGAACTCGACGCCGCCGGAACGGTCACACCAGGTCGCTCTAACAGCAGGCCGCTGGTGCACCGAGGACTCGACGAACTGCCGTCGCCGATGTCCGCCCGCTCTCGTTCCGCTCGAGGCTCTCGAGACTCTTCTTCTTTTCTCGGCCCGTGCTTTTTCCCCGCCACAATCATCATCGTCCGCTCTTCGCTTGTGGCCACATGGTAACCATCGTCACCAGCTGCCTCCTTGTACTCTCACGGCCACGCACCACTATCCACATCATCACAACTGCCCCCCACTTAAGAGAGTTGCCCGCAACTATTCTATAAAACACAGGGGAGGTGGGGTATGAGTGCCGGCTCGTGCGGATTGTTCATAAGTAGTCCAACTTGTTTACACATGCAAATTCACCATAGTTCACCAAGGGTCTACATAAGTGTCTACATAAGTACTGTAGGTACAATAATAACAGGTTGAAAAACACTTATCACAGGTCTGGCATAGGAATAGACCTTAAACTTCTATTTAAACACTCGCGCGCGCGTAGCCTGAGCGTCTTCGCGATGTCTGGGCCTTGCCGCATCGGAACCTGTATATGATGACGTGTCGTTCTTTCTGTCTCCACGGTGGAATATGGTTTTCTTCTTTCTTTGTTCTAGTCGTGGGTGGGTGCTTGAAGTTCCTCAAGTGGTGGCCATTCCTATTGAAACATGCCATCCCGAATCGGCACACTGGCTTGTCATAGTGGTCCCATTTCCCGTTAACTTCAATGTCGATCACGTTCTCCTGAAGCTCGGCGGTGATGGTTCTGCCATCGGCACGGTCCTTGGACTCGTCCTCGTGTCTGTTCTCGTCTTCGTCTCTCAATGAAGGTTCGCAGTACGAGACCTTGGGATGACGAAACTGCTTGAAGTGCTGTACATCTCTCCTGAAACACTTTCTTCCGTACCTGCACTTCTGTTGCTTTGACGGCTGGCGCCTCTGTACTCCCATGAAGGTTGTTGATTCGGTTGTGGTCTTGCCGGCTTCGTTTACACTACAGGCTTTGGCCATTTGTGGATGTGGCTGTCGTCATCACTCTCCGAGCACTGCCTAACAGCCTGCATGGCTGTGTCATTGTGCCGCGCATCGACGACTTGCTCTCGCCATCATCGCGCTTGTTCGCGAAGCCACCAGCACTCTTCTCCACGATGCCCTTCTTGAGACAACCTTGCTTACAGCACTTGAAGGTACTTGGAGAGCTCAGGTCTCGGTTCGTCGTCTTCGGAACGGCTGAGGCTCTCGACGCCCTTCCTCTACATGAGGGCACCTGGTTTGCGGCACTGGCTTTGGTTGACAAGTCCGGATATTCCCAGTCAGGGATCTGGCTCGCGCGGCTCCTTGACACCTGGGATATTGCCGAGCACAAGGTCGTACAAGGTATTGCTCATGCACAATGCATTTATGTCCCCAATGAGGTATGGCGTATGAACCGAGATGCGCGCTTCCGGCAGTTGTTTGACATTTCCGTCCAAGAGCATGACTGTCCTGGTTTCTCCAGTTAAACAGCGGTCAGGAACCAGGTCACGCCGCACAATTGTTGTGTTGCTGCCTGTGTCTCTCAGGACCTGCGCAACTTGTCCCAGTACTCGTCCTTGGACAACTGGCATGCTGTGAACTGCTACTCTTGGGGGCTTATGCCTTGTCTTGCGGCATTCAATTGCAGCGCAGGTCTTTCTCATGGGTTCAGCAGTAGAACTTGACTCTCGCTCTTCGTCCCTTTCTATTACGACACAGGACACCTGCTTTTCAGGCTTGTTCTTGCAGTCAGCCGTTTTGTGTCCAGGCTGTCCGCATGACTTGCATTTCTCGGATTCTTTTCTTGCTTCTTGACACTCATGTGCCTTATGCCCTTTGCGGTTACAAAAGAAGCAAATCGACTGCTGCTTGATCTGTGACACAACAACACTGGGGTTAGTAACACTCTGGGCCTCCTCTGCGACCTTCCCAATGTTGTTGATGCCCTGGGCTTCGAGGAAACGGTCGGTGGTGTCCGCAAGGGAAGTAAGGGTTTTGCATTCCCTTTCTTTCAGAAAGATAGCTAGCTTCTGGCTACAACAACGCAGGAACTGTTCGCTAATGACGTGGTCTCGGAGGCCCTCGAAAGTTTTTGGGAACGTCGGCCATCTCGATCCAATTGTCAAAGTAGCTCGAGATCCGTGCGGCAAACTGCTTCCCTGTCTCGCCATCCTGCGGTTGCACCTCCCGAAACTTCTCCTTATACCCTTGGGCTGTAAATCTGAACCTTTGTAGAAGCGCCTTCTTCACCTTCTCGTAGTCGAGGGAGTCAGCTGCGGTCATACGCCCAATCACAGTCAGTGCCTCGCCACTCAAGCACATGCTTATGGCGACGGCCCATTTCTCTCGAGGCCAGTCCTGTCCCGTGGCTACGCGCTCAAACCTCTGCAGGTACGCATGGAGATCGTCGCGGCGCTCATCAAATAGCGGCACTAGCTTCTGCGGGTTCAGGCCTGAAGGGGTTGCTGACGGGGCGAGTGCTGCCGCCGCAGATGGCTCACGCGGGGCACCCTCCTGAAGCTTGAGCTTAAGCTTCAGGATCTCGAGCTGCCTTTCGTCCGCTAAGCGCTGTCTCTCTGCTGCTTCTTTGGCTGCATCTCGTTCAGCCGCCCGTTCGTCCCTCTGCCTAACCTGCTCTCTTTCGACCCACTCACGAAGCTCTGCGCCAGACAATCCTAACTGCGTAGTAATGACCGCTAGCTTATCCAGATCCATATCGGTCGTCTAGTGTTGCATGAATACCTCTGAATGCTGGTCTCCGCGTTAGGGATTTTGACTGGCGGATCCTGGCAGGCTCGCCAGATTGTGATGGAAACGCGATTAAATGTGGGCCCAGGATCCGTTCATTGAAATGACTCAGCAATCAGGCCTTCAAACACGAAACACAGACGACTTTATAGACAACACTAAAACCCACACAACATATTTACAGCCTCACTAGTGTTCAGCAATTGACCGTCCGTCTACTCTCGCGACGTGCCGCGCACTCCTACATTCACCTCCTCACTGTCGTTGCGGTCACCGTGGTGTCGTCGTCGCGGCGATGTCGCTGCGTGGCCCGACGAAGGTCGCGATGGCTCGTCACCGCCTCCGCCCCGGTTGTGACAGGTCGGCAGGGAGTCGTAACGGTTGATCCCAGGTTGTCACCGTGCCTGGCTGGCGGTTAGCCAGCCGCTTCCAGCTGCGGCATCGCCTCTGGTCGCTCCGGGACCCTCGCACCAGGCCGCTAGGGCAGCAGGCCGCTGGCGCCCCACGGAGCCAAAGACGTGATCTCGGCGCCGCCGGAACGGTCGCACCAGGTCGCTCTAACAGCAGGCCGCTGGTGCACCCAGGAACCAAGCACGAGAACTCGACGCCGCCGGAACGGTCACACCAGGTCGCTCTAACAGCAGGCCGCTGGTGCACCGAGGACTCGACGAACTGCCGTCGCCGATGTTCCGCCCGCTCTCGTTCCGCTCGAGGCTCTCGAGACTCTTCTTCTTTTCTCGGCCCGTGCTTTTTCCCCGCCACAATCATCATCGTCCGCTCTTCGCTTGTGGCCACATGGTAACCATCGTCACCAGCTGCCTCCTTGTACTCTCACGGCCACGCACCACTATCCACATCATCACAAGTATAAAGTGACTACACACCCTGAGCGACATAAATGGATAGCGCCAAAGATTTGCTAATGGCCTTTTTCCAGCACTTCCGGTACGTCAGGAGCATGAAGAACACTGCGCACGTATACGACCAGGAGACAGAAAGAGACACCGCAGCGCTGACGTGTATTTCCTTACTGTGACCTAGGCGTATGCGTGCACTGTACGTTTCGTATTGCCCGATTGGCAAGCTTATGTTCGCACTGCAGCAGTCATCGATAGTGCTTTGGCGTAGCGCTGCTCAGAGCTACGACGAAGCAGCATCCGTTCCCTGGGGCTTGCGTATTGCTGCACGTTGCCGCGGCTTGCCCGTTTTTAAATGCGAATGCATTTCATAGTCGGGCTATGTCCAGGCATCCGGCGTTGTCCGGCGTTGTCCGGCGTTGTCCAGCGTTGTCCAGCGTTGTCTGCGGAGGAGGAGGATAGGTTGAGGAGGTAAGCGCCGGCCGGTGTTAGATGTGAAGCATCTTATGGCGAAGCTTAATCCGGTGGTGGTGGTGGGCGGCGTGACCACCCTTACTGCGCATGCGCAAACCCTTTAAAAAAATAAAAATAAAAACCCCCCTCTCTCCCTCCTCTAGGCATCCCTCCCCGCGGCAACCACACCCTCACTGCGCATGCGCCTCCCCTCCTCTCTCCCCTGCTACGCTCCCCCCTCTCTCCTCTAGGCATCACTGCCCGCGGCGTCCACACTCCCATTGCGCATGCGCGTCCCACCTCTCTTCTCTCTCCTCTCCTACGCTCCCCCCTCTCTTCTCTAGGCATCTCTGCCCGCAGCGTCCACACTCCCACTGCGCATGCGCCCCCCCCCTCTCTTTCCTCCCCTACGCCCCCCCCCCCCCCTCTCTCGCCTCGCGACGTCGACACGGGCAGCGTCTGCTAGCGAGTTTCTTGGTTGAAAAAACCGACTGCTCGCGCTGCACAACCGTTCACTGGCCACCCCGTATATATGGCAATGGATCTTGACCTCCAAGGTGGTGCCGGTGGCAGATTTCTCCTGTGCGTTGTTGAACAATAAAAATGCGCAGCGTGCGCGTTAACTAAAAGCTGACTGCGAGTCTCTGTGTCCAGTCGGAGTCTTCTGTCTCTCATAGCACATTAGCAGCGATTGGCATGTTCCAGTAGGAAACACCGCTCCATCGCTGCGTGCTTCACGCATCCCCAGTTTTAAATGCGAATGCATTTCAAGTGCGTGAGGGCGCTCGCATCGCGGGAGCTCGGCGGAGCTATATATGAAAAAAAAAATAAAAAAAAGAAAAAAAGGGAAAAAGAACAAAAAAAAATAAAAAAAAGAAATAATAAAAGAAGAACAAAAAACAGAACAAAAGCAAAAAAAAAAAAACAGGCGCTTCGCCGTGCTCCCGACCGGGCTGCAGAAATTAGGCGCCTTTTTTATAAGTGCGAATGCACTTCTTAAGCGACCCCGAAAACTCCGCCGGCATCCGCGCTCCTCCTCCTCTCCCCTAGCAACGGCGCGAGGAGCGGAGAGGAGCGTCTGTAGCAACGGCGCAGCGACGTCACGCCCCAAGTTGACTGCGCGCGCTCCGCCCTCCGCTCCGTGGCTGCGCGCCCCGCGCCGGCTCCGCGCCGTGACGTCACGGCGCGTTGTGCAGCTGGCGCCTCCGCGCCGTGGCTGCGCGCGCCGCGCCGGCTCCTCGCACCCTCTCCGCGCCGTGACGTCACGGCGCCATGCAGCTGGTGTGCCTCTCCCCCCCGTTAGGTTTGCACTCACCCTCGGCCGCCGCCTCTCCCCTCGCCCTGACAGCTCCCTCCTCGCCAGGTAACAGCCCCTCGTGTGCGTACTCTCCCCACCGCTCACCCCCTCTCCAACCGCCTGGCGTGTTTCGCTCCGCCGTCACGGCCAGACCTCCGTGGGTCGGCTGGCGCGTGCTCTCTCGCTGCCGTCTCCTTCGCTCGGCTCTGCAGAAGGGGAGTATGAGGAAGTGCTTCGCACTTCCTCATACTCCCCTTCGGGGAAATGCGGGTTTTCCTTCTTCGAACCACAACCACCATATATAAATGGAGTGAAGCGCGCGCGAAATGCATTCGCATTTCCTCACGATTCCCTTCGGGGAGGTGGGGGGCGTTTTTTTTTGTGTTTGATATCTACGTAGCGCACGAGATATGCCATCATTGCAGTGATAAGCCTATCAAGGTAGACGCGAGCAGCACTAGATTGCACTCTCTGTACGCACTACTGAGTGAGATGACGTTCCCACTGTGGAAGTGTATTTTTCGTAATCGTGTGCACTTCGTTTCGCGCTTTTGGCAGTGAGAAAATGTAACACCCGCTTTATTAGCAAGCCAGCCTTCTGAAACAAAAATGCAGCGTTTTCCATGCCCCCTAACGCTTGCATGATAATTACGCTTCAACAGAAGTAATATAAACGTAGCCGCAGCAAGCAAAAGAACGGGTCAATTGGCCCGCGAGGGGCCTTTAACTGCTCTGGGCGTTGTCGGGCTCATTATGATGATGATGATGATGATGACAGATATAAATTATGACTCTATATGGTGCTTTCTGTCACAAGGGCAGTGATAACCATAAAGCTACTACGACCCTTTCGGTATTGAGCGGAATCGTTAAGCGCATTGAGACCTTGCTCGATAATCTCGACGACATTAAAGCTACCGTTTTTGATGGTATTTCCTCGGGAGTTCCAAAACAATGTGCTGACCGCTTTTCTCTTCACCTTTTTCTAATCTTTGAAAAGTATTTATATAAAGGTCAGTTGCTAGAAGATTGGAAAATAGCATTTGTAGTCCCGATTTACAAAACAGGTTCCAAGAAGGACGTCAGAAACTATACAGATATTTCGCTTGCATCGATATCGTGTAGGATTATTGATCACATAATGCACACGGCTGCAATGAAGCATTAGACTGTGAGTTAAATGGAAGAATCAACATTGTTTTCGTAAGAGCTTTTCATGTACGACACAACTTCTTGAGTTCTGTAACGATCTCTGACTAATTTACGTGGGCAGACTGCATCTTTCTGGACTTCAACAGAAGCTTTGACGCCGTTTCTCCTCATCTGTTCTTCGAAAAATTTTGAATAATAATTATAGTTTAAAGAGTGCTTAACTGGATCGAGAATTACTTTTCACAAGTCCGCCAATGTGTTGTCTCGAATTGCATAAAGTCGGATGTTCCTGAGGTTATGTCAGCCTTCTCAATGGTGTCTGTGTTGGAGCCTCTGCTATTTATAAATTTGATTATGTAGCCATAAGCTCGAATATACGGTCCTTTGCTGATGATTGCGTACCTTTATAACCACTTAGATATACTCGGTGATGGCACTTCCCACCAATCGTTGTGCCCCTTCATGTCGTGAAGTGGAGATTGCGCTAGTGCTGTTATCAGCACCGCCCTTAGAACTCGCTAAGGGATGGACGCGTGCCGTTCGCTCGGACGAAGAACAGCGGCAATCGAACGAGCGCGAAGGATCACAGAAGTGAGAGTGTGGGCGAAAGCTACGTGATGCCGCTAGCCCAGAACGGGCAGCCGCGGCCGCTTTTGCGATTCCACCGCGTCGAGTAGCTGTGACTTCCTCGCGGAAGAAGAGCAGCTCACCATCCTGGAGCGCTCATGAATGGCGGTGCCACCGACGGGAGAATACCACCGACGAGGATCGTGCCGTTGAAGCGCAATGCAAGCGTAGAGCACGCTGGCACGACTGCCCAGTTTCCCAACGTTTCCCTGGAGCTAAGACGAGGATTGAAGCCACTATATACCGATATTCACTACAGCGGGCCAACCATATTCGCAGTTTCGCTGATTTCCATCTTGCGAGTAGTGTAAGCGGTCTGCATTCTTTGAAGTCAAGCCGTACCGCACGAGCCCTCAATGCCATCTTCCCCCCAGAGTGCGTTCCCCGGAAGGCCACAAAGTCTTTCCTCCATAAAGCGTACAGCGCGCGGCACGAGATATGATCGGGTTGCACTTAGACTTCACCCGCCACACGCCTTAGCGACGGTGACGAGATCTTTTTTTTTTGGCTGGGAGCGTTCCCCTCTATTATCATCACTGAAAAGCCTGACACGAACGTATCACACCGCAAGCTTGGCGCAGCTGTGCTGATTGGCGCTTACCTTCCGAACGAGGCTGTCAGCGTTATCGAAAGCGTAATATTTAAACGTGATGCCATTGTAAATCCGTGCTCCTTCAAAGCCGGTCAACGGCTCGAAAGGGTAAGGGAGGCCACTTTTAACTGCAGGAAAGTTGACGCCGTCACAGCCCTGAAAAGAGATAGAACACTACCGTTTATTGTGCCGGATAGTGATTGCTTTCAGAGGCCACAATACGATTTCAAAGAATTCACCCTTCCGCTCAAATAAGAACTCATCAATGTTACCCTACAGCTACGAAATAGCATGGGTTATATCAATGAAGCCATAGCGCTGAAAAGACAGGGACCACAGAAAGAGGACGGGACGTGCGCTACTCACAACTTAATCTTTATTTCGGAAACATGTACTTATACAGCAATGAAAACAGGAAACATCACCAAAAAACCGTATCACAAGCGTAATCCTGCATCATTCAGGTACGCGATTTCCTTAGCACTTAGAGCAATCGAAGGCGCGCTGACAGAATTGGCAAATTCTTTAGCAATCAACAAAGCATCGACAATCTCTCGCGTATCCTTATCGCCGTTCGTATACAAAACTACACACCCATTGAACAGAGGTCGGCAGCCGCAGTCATTAGAATGCACTGATACATGCCCATCGCGGTACGAGTTAAGCTTCTGTTTGTGCTCTCTGAGCCCATCATTCAGGCATCTGCCTGTCTGCCCGATATACACTTTGCCGCACGAGAATGGGAAACGATAAACAACACTTTGTGCACAGGCCACGAAAGGGCACTCGTGTTTCTTCGCGCATCCTCGATGTTTCTTGTGAAAAAGGGTCAGTAACCCTACAACAGCTCATCAATTTTTGTGGATCGAAAAACACCACATCTACTTCCGCTTTGCTGGCCACCTTCTTCAGGTTGTGGGATAACCCGTGGATATATGACACGGATACAATCTTCCACCTGCCTTGACTGCGCCTGCTCGAGCTTACCGATTCTTTTAACACTCTTAACGCCTTCTTCGCCACTGGCAGGAGCACGTAAGCAGGGTAGCGTGCCTCCAGCAGCCGCTCTTTTTCTCTGGAGAAGCTGACTTCCATTCGGTGGGGGCAAGACTTGCGCGGTGCACTTACGAAGCACAGGTTAGCAATGGCGCGCTTGGCTAAGTTAGAATGTGCTGACGTATGTGGGAGTAGCTTTTTATCCTCGCGAGGGTGATATTCCCTACAACAATGGCTGCTGGTCAAAGTTAGTTGCATGTCTAAATACCTTGAGGGCAAGGCCACCCTTGTTCCAAAGGTATTCAGACGAGGACTGGAGTCGTTTTTCTGGCGGAACGGCATTCTCCTAAAAAAAATTTCCCCATCTCCCGCTAAAGGGAACCATGTGTGGATGTGAAGCAGCGGGCAGATGGCTTAGGCGGGAGAAACGTCGCCGCTCCCGTTTCGCGGCAGCGGCCCGGGCGCTCATCGCGGCGCTGCACAGAAGAGAAAATGAGGCGCGCGCGCTCCGTCATTTTCACACCGCGGAACTACCGTGGCGCCCCCCAGCGCAGTATGCAGCTGTCGCACCACCCGTCGTGCTCACCGCTCCGTATAGTAGATGATTCCTAGAGGAGAGAACGGGGGGGGGGGGACCGTAGGAGAGGAGATGGAGGGGGGAGGGGACGCGCATGCGCTGTGGGTGTGTGGGACGCGGGCGGCGCTCTGTAGAGTAGAGGATTTCTAGAGGAGAGAAAGAGGGGGGAGCGTAGGAGGAGGAGAAAGCGCCTGTCGGGCGCACCGCTCCATAGAGTAGAGGATTCCTAGAGGAGAGAAAGGGGGGCGACCGTAGGAGGGGAGTGAGAGGGGGAGGGGACGCTTATGCGCTGTGGGGGTATGGTACGCGGGCGCCGCTCCGTACAGTAGAGGATTTCTTGAGAAGAGAGAGGGGGAGGGGACGCTCATGCGCTGTGGGTGTGTGGGACGCGGGAAAGAAGGGACGTACAAAGCCCCCCGCACATGCGCATGCAAGCAAGATCAAGGAATGCAGTCAACGTGGACGACCTATACAACCGGTAGTGCACGTTATTCTTTGCTGGCAACCACCCCGTGCCTAGCCATTGCTAAGCAGCCGCTCTGTGCTCTCGGCCATGACTCTGGTGACTGTGGTGGTGGTTGACGGCCTTATTGTACTACAGGGTGTTCTGGTTCGCATAGTGGGTGCTTCCCTACTTCATGAAAGTGACCGGACGCGGGAGGGAGGGACGGACACAGCCCCGAGCATGAGATGGTTCGCATCTAAAACACGTTGAAGCCATCGTGCTCTGAGTAGCGCCAATGGTACCGCCAATGGTGTATATAAATAGCTTGCCGTCAGTAAGCTGAAAGACGTGCGTTCTGTGGCTGAGTCGATTCGCACCGGGCGCTGCGGCACGAGGTTTGCGAGGTTCGACTCCAGGTGACAGAGGTTATTCGTCTCATTTTTTTCTTTTTTTTTCTTTTTCACATCAGCTGTTAGTGTACATTTTAAGTGATATGCGTGACGGAAATACGTCAGTGGTGGTGGTGGAAAGCATTTATTCAGCTATATACAGTGAGAGGTGTGGACGGGGCGAGCCGGATGAGGCCCGCCCTTCACAAACCCTAGGAGGGATCCCTAGTCCGGTATCCCTGTAGCTGCAGCGGCGGCCCATGGGCTCTAGCCACCAATGCCTGTTGGGCTTGGAAGGTCGGAGCAGCTGAGCAGGACAGCCTCCCGAGTCCTTCAGGTGTGGTGTGGGATGGGTAGGTAGGATTGGAGGGGCATGGCCCACATCATGTGATAGGTGTCAGAAGACTCCTCCGCACAGTTCGGGTACGCTCCCGAAAAGGCCGAATTGAAATATTCTAATACTGCTGGGCACAGCAGGGTATTGGTGAAAAGACGGAGAAGCCAGTGCTCCTCCGCCCTGGTGAGGCATTTGCAAATGGGGGGGATAGAGACCATAGGAAGATTGATAAAGAGAGGTGATCTCTCTAAAGGTGGTGGCCGGATTGAAATCGGGATTGCGGAGCTGGCTGAGGATGATACGATGCCCGGTGAGAAAGCGCGCGGGCGGCAGCGTCCGGCTGTCTCGTTTCCCTCAAGACCCGCATGAACCGGAGTCCACACGATGGTACGACGGGTTGGATACCCTCTATACTCGCAAGCGTGGATGATTTTGAAGGCGCGGTATGGAATATACCCTTGCTCAATATTGCGTCAGGCGCCGCTGGAGTCAGTGATAATGACCCGCAACTCTGTATCTGGGGCGGCCAGTGCAATGGCGATCTTCTTCCGCAAATGTAATGTTTGGGGCACGGAAAGTAAAACCTTGAACTGTAATGGTTCGGTGGATGAGGGCCGCCGTGTACTAAACCCCATGGTGCGGGCCGGCAGCATCCACATAGAAGACACCTGGCTTATCACCATATAGTTGAGAGATAGCCTCAGGCCGCGCAAGACGGCGACCATCATCAGTTCCTCTAGTCATGTTGTGCAGAAGGGGTCGCACCTGGAGAGCGAAGCGTCCAGCTTCGGGAATACGGGCCCGTTCTTCCGCATGCGTAACGGGGGGATATATGTAAGCGGGTCAGAAGGCAACTCCCCGCAGATGTTTTGCTGAGGCGAAAGTATTCATTGTTAAGGTGAGCCTCTCGTAACTTCCCAAACGTGTTGGTCATCCCCAAACCGAGGAGACGCTGGTCGGACGTCGTTACGGGGAGATCAAGAGCGCTCTTGTAAACCTTGCGGAGAACTACATCCAAGGCATTCTCAGCCGTGGTGGACCACGGCACAAAACACATTCGTGTTAAAAAAGGCCTGTTACCGAACACTTAGAGGATATGCACATGGTGGTTTTTGTTGATTTAAAGACAGTAGTTTGAGGTGCACATATAGTTCGGTACTTCCAGCAGGTACGCGGCAGTCAGTTAACCCATTAGGGACCACTGTACTTTAAAAAGTACACTTCCTTTTTTCGGGCGTAGGAAATACAAAACAGAATATTCTGATCTAGTTCATGACAATTTCTGATGCCAAGGGTTGCAGCAAGAAAATCCTAATTTGGAATATGGACTCGGTTAGGTTTTTTTCTGTTTTATGAGCCGTCAAACTTTAGGAAAATGAGAGCCTGTTAGACGCACGTGGTCAGTACTACTTTTTCTAAATGAATTTCAAGTTTTACATTTTATATGTCGAAAAAACGGACTGCTTCTGCTTCAGCAAGATCAGTTCAATCCCTGCAAAGCGCGAGAAGCTTACAGAGTGCATACTTTTGCTGTGAGGAGTAATCAAATGTTGCTGTACTTTATTTAGTACACTGGGACTTCGTGGGAGCATACATGTAACTCTTCTTGTGCGTTGCATCGTAGATTCAACAGGCTTTTCTTTGGTATGAATGCCGTTTTTTCGGTTATCTAAAACTCATGAGGCTGCGAAAGATGTCGCTGTGAATATAGAAGAGCCTCTTGATGTTTTAATTGGCGATTCTGACCCTAACCTGGGAACTTAGGAGGAGGAGGGGAATGACGACGGTACGAATGGATGCTCTCTGCTAACGATAAAAAAACATGGAACGAGAGGAACGTGGGTAAGATAACTTCTGTTCTGACTCAGCAAAAATGGCAAAGACATTTGAAAAATGGCAAAGACAACAGCATAATTGCTATGCTGACGAAAAACTACACAGTTGAGTCACTATGCTCTGTATCGTGGTGGCCCTTCACTGAAAAGAAAAAAAAAACGCAGTGCCACTGTCCTCCTTCTTCATCCGCAGTAGCAATGCTATGAGGGGGTTTGAGCTTTACGATCAAGCTGCGAATGACTAGATAATTTTTATCCCTGAAAAAAAGTGGTACCAGTCCCTATTTACCCAGATGATCGAAATAGCCGAAGACAACGCATAAAGGGTCTGCTACCACATTGGAGGTTTTAGCAGACCGTCTAGGCGTTGACTATTGTCCTTCAGTCGCATAACAGCAAAACACTGACTGCACCTTGTTGTACCCAAGAGAAGTGTCAAAGCTCTCCAGATTCCACTGTGCTTGCTATTACCCTCTATCCATACGGAAATTTTCACAAGAAGCCGGCAATACAGTTGAATTCTGCCAAAATACATCGAAAAGGTGTGGCGAAAACTGTGACGTTACGCTTTCCCTCAAGCACTGGTCCTTGATTAAGTTGCGTGGGCCAAGATAACTTCGTTATTCGTTTCGCAAGTGCCCAGCGTACTTGCCATTCTTGCATTAAATCACCTTACCCGTTGCTATCTCGAAGGCCCAGCGTACTTTTTATAGTACAGTATCATAACTCCTGAACAAACACACGTACCTCTATGAAAACTTGCACGTGCGGTTATCTGTTGTGGTTAATTAAATAAGCAAAATGTCAATAAAATCGGACTAGTAGTTCCTTTCGTGGTCCTTAATGGGTTAAACTGTACTCGCCTCGCTGCGAAAGTGAAAATCTAGAGATTACAATGTCGACGACACGCCTTGTTAGGGCCGCCGCCGTGCACTCTGTACCTCTGGTTTCTTTTTGCTGTTTTAGTGCTTTGCCTAAATCTGCAATTAACGTCAGCGTTATAACAGAGTCATGTACGTTTACGAGACTGTGGGAGCTATGGAGGACAATTCCAGCATGTGGCACCTCACAACTCGAAGTAGACGGCGTCCTCACGCACTGGGTGTCGTTCAGGCACTCCCACCCGCTTCTGTTTAACTGAACTTTTTAAAACACGCAGTCAATAACCGCTCATGGCGTGCTCCTGACTGTCGGAGGATGCGCTTATGTGTCGGAATAGGCCGACCCATAGCTGGGCTTGTTCGAGGAGCACAATTTGTGCAGATTTCTCAGAAAAAATATGTTTTCACTCGTGCATAACCTGAGCCTATTCCAAAACAAGGCTCCCGTCTTGTTTTACGTGAAATTTTGTTTTTTTAGAAATTATTTAAAGCAAAATACTCTTGACATATACGTGCATAGTTAAGGTGTGTTGCACGAAGAGTTTTATTACACCCCCAATAATCTCTCTCTGTGTGTTGGTTGTTCCAAGGATCCCGGATCGCTTCTCCCGCCTCTTCATTCCAGTTGACAGCCACACTCGGACAATCGACGGTGCCGCTGTGGTTTGTCGCCACGCCACGCGCGATGGCAATGTCATCAGCGCCATTCGCTCTGTTCGCGAGGCATTCGGATCCACACTCCGTTTAGTTGGACGAGGGAACAAAAGGACAGAGGCGAGTTGCATCCACACAAAAGAACTTAAATCAATTTCGTTTCTTGTTTAAAAAAGGCTCAGATCATTTTGCGTTGAGAGTAAATTATCTAGTTATATGTTACAAATGCTACTGTTTGTAAGTTGCGTTTCGTTTTACACGATAACGGCAAATAAATTGCTTATCTGTTTGTATTTGTTCATTTCTTGTGAGCTCTTCTTACTTCTGTGACAATCCCTTATTGTGGAGGTTTTTGCAAACTCTTAACACTGTACCGCTTTCTCATCACAATTTCACGTCCCGTTTTTCGAATACCATTTTTCATGCCTACTGCCGCTCAACACAATGGCACACTAAAAGTATGATGCCTCATGCCATCCCTACATTTTATTTACGCATATTCATAAGAAATCACTACGGAAATATGATGGTGATTTATGCAATGTAGAATCCCCACAGGCGCAGCGTCCACATATGTGGACGCCACTTCTTTTCGCCAGTTCCTCGCACTAGTGGGAAAGATACGGAAACGATACAGTGCGCATGGGAATAATTGAGGCCTTCTGCATAGTCAACGCGTCTTGACTTGACAGCAATGTGCTGCATACGACTGCAGCCGATCACTTTTATGAAGACACTACGATGTTTGACGGGTCACTGGATGTGCCGCGTTCCAGAACCAACTTCTTCAGTAATATTTTTCTTTGCGCAGAATGAACAGAGCCAAAAACAAACTGCGTGTGCACTTTGAGCCTAAGATTAGCCTTCTTTTCTTCTAGACCAGGGGTCTCAAACGCACCTCAGCCATCGGGCCGTAGTCACGCATTTTAGTCCCGCATGGGCCGGGTCAATGCAGGAGGTAGGAGCGGGGGGGGGGGGGGGGGGGGTGTACAATTTGCCTGAAAACGCTGCTATTTGAAAGAAAACGTTCTCATATCTCCTATACAGGTCATTTCTGAACGCAATTTGGTGCCAGGATTCCAAAAAAATGTCGATACCGATCTCCAAAATTACTCAAATCTGGACGCCGATTGTAAAATATAACTTTTGTTTCACGGTTATGTTTCAAAACAAGGTGAACACAAGAGATAGATGCCTCACGGAGACAATGCCTTAGACCAGTGAGGTCTGTAGCTCGCGAACATACTTGATAAGAAATTTTAAAAAAAATGGGGGGCGAAGACAGTCAAGGTCATGAGGGCCGCGGGCCGCAACCGAGAGCCTCGCGGGCCGCATGCGGCCCGCGGGCCGCGTGTTTGAGACCCCTGGTCTAGACAGTGGATCATAATGCGCGCCTGAAAGGGATATTGTATCATACCACACTGTGCACATCACAGTCACATTTCATTGGGTTATACTCACACGAGCATGTAAACGACCTGTACCTCAAGTGCTTAATTAGAAATCACAGATCATCTTTTCGAGCTTCCTATATTATACTGCGTTATTTCGATTGGTCTTATACAAAAATTACACGACACTTTGTACATTCTAAAGTGTGTTTGGCGAAAGCTTGTGGCCATTCGACTGACTATGCGATGTCTTTTTGTTTTATCGAACGGACGGATGGACGGACACGAACTGACGGATGGACACACAGACGGAGGGACGGACGGACGGACGGACGCGGATAGACGTGAGCATGAGACATTAAAGGCTTTCGCCTTCAAAGCTACGAAACTTGAAGAAGTCTTTAAGAAGCAGACGTGCACCTTGGGTGTTGTGATGCAAATTCTTTGTTTGGTTCGTAACGGCTCTCTATGGCTTAGCCACTGAGAGTCTTATTGATAAAGCCGTTGGTTTAACAAACCAACACAAGAAACATTTAATGAAGAAATAAAGTGAAAACTATATATGTACACAAAATTACACTTAGTAAAAAGTTCACTGCACACGGTAAAGTTCAATGATCTAAACTAGATAGCCTAGCTCTAACGCGGCTGAGCGGCCGAGCGGAGAAGAACCCGAGTTGAGTCTGACCAACACATGGATGCTTGACTGATAGAGTTGACGTGGGCTGGCTGGCGACGACGATAGAGCGGCGGCTGGTGGGCGAGACGTTGAGATGCCAGGGGCAGACGGGGACACGGAAGGACGGACAGACACGGAGGAACGGACAAGGACGGACAGGCACGGACGGACAGACGGACACGAGTGGATAGACGGACGGACGGACGGACATGGTTGAACGGACGCCGGACGGACGTGAGCATGAGACATTAAAGGTTTTCGCCTTAATAACGCCGAAATTGAACTCTACATCGTTTGCAGTCACTGGGCACAATGGCATGTGTTACTGGACTTGCCCCAAAAGAATACTTCACTAATTGCAAGAGTACTGGCGCGTCACTAAGCATGAGTCAGTTGATGAGCTTAAACAAGCTCTGGAGTAGCCTTCACGGTTCGGTATCTGTCGTTTGACCAACTTGGGACTGTTACTGGCATAAATTCTGTGACTTCCACAGAACTGGTAATTTTGTTCTTCAGGTAAGTCTTTCCACTTTTCCTAATAGTGAAGCTACATTTCTAGAGTGCAATGACTCTCAGAAATGCATAGAATTCAAGTGTCTCTTCAAATAGAGCCGTATACGTGGCAAGTCAAAACTCTCCGAAACAGTCGCACAGAGTATTTCTTTTTATTGCGATAGGAATTATATGGACACTCTCGTATGATTTTTGCCGTCGCCGTCTGTCGACGCCGTCATGTCCCGGATATGTATATGTATGTGTATATATAAAAAAGGCATAAAGAAAAAGAAATCAGGAAAAATTGCAAGCCACCTGACCGGGGATTCGAACCAGCGACCCCTCACTCCGCAGCCTGCTGCACTAGCCAACACAGCCACACGCCATGCTCGTGCCATCGATATAATGGCGAGCTATTCATATGCACCATTTGCCGCTCGTGGTACGCAGATCACGGAAGAGCTTGAATGTGTTTTCTATCACGACACGCTTTTACAGTTTCTTTCAAACTGAAAACTACCCTTGCGATGCGCACGAAAAAGTGGCTCCCTTCTTTACCACTCACGATGTAGAAGGAAAAAAAAAGAACACCGAGCACACTTGGCGTCAGATGCCACCGCGTGGCAGGAGACGCAGAGGGGTCATTCCACGTGCCGCAGTTTAAAAGAAAAAAAGTATCAAACAGCGTCGAAAAATCTCACAGTATCATATAATCAATCATTGGCCAATCCCCCTGAGTGGGTATGAGCCATGTCAGAGGCAACAACAACAACAACAGCGTCGGCTTCTGTATTGTGGAAACTCGTAGCGCGTTGCTCAATTACAAATACGTAACAACTGCGACAGTTGCTATAGTTCACGCTTGTCCTGTGTATACCTATGCGTTCTTTTCGAGCGTGATTCTTTGTCCTGCGGCGGCGCGTTGCAAGTATCGAGCTGCTTGTCGTTCTTCGTGTGACAAACTAATTTCTTGCTATCGCATTCATTGCTTCGCCCTATTGGCGAAACTGTGACTTTTTTAACACAAAGTGTTTTATGCCAGTGTCCACTACGGCTCCACTGACGTATTTCCGTCACGGATATGACGTTGTAAAATTAGAGTGCGCCTGCGCGGTTTAAAAGAGGCAGCCTGGGCGTTGCCATGGGGTGAAGTGCGTAGGATACCAAGGAGAACAGACGTTGTCACCCGCGCTGCCCGGTTGTTGTTGCTGCTCGACGGCATCGTTTCCGCGTCGCTTCCCTGCGTCCCTGGGCCGACCCTGTCGTATGAGTCATTGTTCTCTGTAAAATGTTGTTGTTTGTTGTGATTTGAAGCCTCCGTAATCCTTGCTTCAACTGCGGATGACATGCAGCAAGCTGAATACCCGCAATATTTGGGAGATAGTGTATTGGATGCAACACGAAGTAATAATGGGAACAATCCATGCTTTCTTGCAACTGTGTTGCAGGGCCTCTTTAAGCTCACGACCGAAACACCACGTCCCTGAAAAAAACTGGTTTTAGAAATGGAGGAGCAAACCTTCTTATTTTAATCTGGGCAAGAACAAGACAGCTCTGCTTCGAAAATTCGCTCGCTCCTGTCGTTAACTAGAATTTCGAGAGGGAATCTAGACTTGCATAAGGGCAAGTTGCTCATCTGCGGGACCTGAGTTGCGTTTGAAGTAACAATAAAAAAATATCACTTTGCACTCACTTTGATAGGCGTATCATATTGATCAATCGCATCCTTGCGGTTGCAGCGGTCGTACAGTTCGTGTTTTGTTGTAGGTTCGCTGGGTTCGTACACTCTCGCCGCCAGTGTCGAAGCGACAGCCCAAACGGGCCCTCGTATACCTTGCATCACTTTAGCCATGTCTGCAACCTTCGCAGGCTTTTAAAGAGAGAGAAAGAAAATACGAAACGAGTTTTAAGATCTCCTAAAATCACTTTGCGCATAAGAAATTCCTAAATATCATTCCTAATTTTAAATGCGAAATATTTCTTAGGGAACTGCAGGCGTTTTGAGTGTTTCTATCTATCTATCTATCTATCTATCTATCTATCTATCTATCTATCTATCTATCTATCTATCTATCTATCTATCTATCTATCTATCTATCTATCTATCTATCTATCTATCTATCTATCTATCTATCTATCTATCTATCTATCTATCTATCTATCTATCTATCTATCTATTAGCCGCCTACGTTAGGGTGCTCTCGTGATCGCCTCCTTAAAGGGTCCCTGACCACCCCGCGTTGACGAGGGAGTTGTTCCCTTCTCGCCTTCGCTACCCTTCCTACAGGCGGCGTATCCTCCTCGCCACTTATTTCTTAAAATCACGTGAACAATGTCAGCACTAAGCGCGCGAGCCTATCAGGATTTCGTGCTGCTCGGCTACACGCTGTTATCGCAGCTTGCGCAGCCGGAAACACACGACATTAAGTGAAATCAGTTGATCGCGCGCGATAGTAATACGAGACAAGGGAGAACGGATGGGCGGCTGCGTGGGAAAGAAGTGCAGGAGACAATTCACATCTGATACTTCGGGTATATGGACCAATCGAGAGTCTGTATACTATGTACTATCCGCGTCAAATGAAAGCCGAACAGCGGCAAGCATTCGCAGTGGTATAGTGCGCGCCGTCCACTTATCACTATGGGCAGGCGCGCATGTGTCCGAAGTGCTGCCGAACCGGATGCGCGCGCCTGTCAGTGGTGATAACTGGACGGCGCGCACTATACCACTGCGAATGCTTGCCGCTGTTCGGGTTTCATTTGACGCGGATAGTACGTCACGGGAATCACTGCCTACGTCAGGAAAGTGTGCAAGGAAGACGAGAAACGCCGAGGAGAGAATAAGGTTTTTTTTTTGTATTTTGAGAGGATGGTGAGTGTAGCCCTATCTTTGAAAACACCGTGGTCCTTGCACGCAATCGGGATCAAAGGGTGAGGGAAATCATCGAGGCTGAGGAAATCAAAAGGTCTGGGGACGCATGCGTAAGCATGCCTTCCTTGCACCTTTCTGACAAAGAGCTTTTGTTTTTGGCGAGTTATGGAAAGGGGGGGCGGTGTTATTGCACGTGTGTGACGTATCGGCACTTCTCTTTATTTTACCTTTTGATTTTTACTTCCTGGTTTTATCTTTTCTTGCTTTGCCTGTGTATATATACGTGCGTCCCAATCTAATAAATTTTAATTGGAAGAATGCGCTGTGTCCTTGTCCCCTCGCTCGTCTGTTGTCTGCTTTTTGCGCTGCCCTACATCATGATTGACCTATTCCAACTCGCCCAACAAGCAACGTTGTTAGGTGAGGGCCCCTTTAACTTGGGGGAGATCGAAAGCTAGTATGGTAGGGTAAGAGGCTGTCACAAGCATTGCTGGCTGGCCACGGCATGAATAACGTGAAAATCCCTTCACGCACGTCATCAAATTCTTTCCGCCAGACACGTGTGGCACATACCCGTACACCACGGGCCGCGGTATGCGCTTATGCGCCACAGGTGATTGACAGTTTATATCTACCCAAGAATGGCGATAACAGACAATTGGTCATTTAAATGTGAGAGCGTTAATAAAAACTGACGTGGGCAGTTTTGACCAGATGAATGCAAAGAATAAACGTTAAGGTCCCAGCAGGAATAGAGCCCAAGCATTCTACGTGGCAATCAAGCATTCTACCAGAGAGCTTCGTAAAAACTGCTTCGTAAAAACACCCTTTGCAGGCGTATTGTTGGTGAAACATCAATTGTGATCGCAGCGCTGGATATCTAACTTTATAAATATTACATATGTACTTCTATGTCACTAACATAACTTCGGGTTAACGTAAATTCTATACGTAAGCGTCATCCACTGAAGTTGGTCTACGTGGCACTAGCCAGGGCTAACATCTTCACAAGCACCAGCGCTACATACAGCTTACCACTTCTGGTGTCTGTAAGACCCATGTTGCTGTTCGTACCGTTACGCAACAGTAAACAACTGTTTATATAAAACATATGCGGCTGTTCAACATATGCCTGTGCGTACAACTTTTGTTCATATCTTTAGCGTCATTTCGTAACAGTTCGCTGAATAAGAATTTACACTGCAGTCAATATCCCTTCGCAGGCTTCGCATAACATCGTTTCCCATGGTACGTGGGATCTGTCGAATTTTTTGCAACCTTAAAGAAAGGCAACCGATGATTAACCCAGTTAGCGCAGATCCGTAAAGTGGAGAGGCGGGACCGAAAAACCGACGCGGATTATCCGCCAAAGTGGAAAAACAGCGGCCGCTTGCCTGGTTCACACCCAGACCGATTTTCTCCGCACCTAGGTCTGTCTGCATATTACCGGCGTCGCTAAAGGGGGTAGTCTCCGCTTGGGTATCTAACCGAAGCCCATTAGAAAAAAAAGCGTACTTTATGAATGTCCTTTTGTTCTACCTTTTGTTTACGCAATGGTGGTGCAACTTCAGAAAACGTAAAATTTCTTTAACGAATGGGCATTAAATGTCATCGACAGACTATTGCAATCATTGCGAATGAATTTTCCGACACCATGCATACCCGCGCAACGACACGCACCTCCTGCACGCCTGGAACCGCTCAATTCCCCAAAATATTTATGAACAGTAAAAGCGCACTGAAGACGAACCCAGAAAGAAGCAACGCAGATGTACAGCTGCCTATTTTTTTTTAACCTGAACGCCTGAGTATCGACCACCGAGTCTGTAAGTGCCTGTACCGGACGTCCTGGTGTCCGGTTTCCGGAACAGCCTATAGCAGAAGACAGCCGTGTAGGACTGTTCATCGCAGGCATGCACGTATTCTCGTTCATTTCGCCGCTGTGCTCCGTTAAAAGCTGCTTCTCTACTGGGCGGTCGACGCTCGCTCGTTCAGGTTTAAAAATGGGTGGCTGTACATGCGTGTTCTTTTGTTGTGTGTTCGCCTTCAGTGCGCTTTTACCGTTCATAAACATGGATTACCAAAGTGCCCGGATTACCACCTTGGTGAACCCAAGCAACTTATTTAGCCGTACCAAGCGGCCCCTAATTGGTTGCTAGCATATGACAAAAAGTAAGGTTTTTGCGCGAGGGCGAAGCAATGAATGCGATGTCAGCAAATCGTAATGTCCTACCAAATAAAGCTAGAAACTCTTTCTCCTAGCACGTGACCTCGAGTTGTTAAATAAGACGCCGACCTAAGGAAACGCGGCTGCTACTGCGAGCGAAGCAACCTTTGATTGTGCATGAAACGTAAACATTGCGTTGAACATATAACACGTACAGAGGTATGAGGCATCTATCGATCGTTTAATGATACGGCGCCAGTGATTGCGGGCTTCCACTCCCAGCCGGTGAATGTACGCGGTTGCTGCAGCCACGCAGACATCCCACCGCGTCCCCTCCATACACGTTTGATGCGATGGAGACGGCGGGTATGTCTCCTTCTAACTTATGACGCAATCACCGGCAGCCCTGTCGTGCTTTCACTCCCACGAAGAGCATATGACGCGAGGGGCCACGTCATTCATTTGGACTTCAATACAGTACCTCCCGCCGACACCGATGGCGACGGCCAAAACTCACTCGCAGTACCCTAGGACTCTCGTCCCCTTACCATGATGAAATTGTTGAATAAGGATAAATTGTTGAGTAGGAAAAAAAATGTTCGACCGGGAATGTCCCTGAAGGTAACGTTTCGACATGTGAACTTCTCTTCGTCAGCTTTACTGACGAGGACGAGTTCACTTTGAGGCATTGGCTTCAGCAACATTTTATGTTGAACAATTTTTTTAAGGGTGGACCTATTGAAAGCAGAGGTAAATATCTGGGGATCTGGCATCCACACCATCTAGCCAGCTTCGAGAGCGAAGCCTGACGGGAAGGAGAGCATGGGAAAAGCTCAGTGGGTAAGAGGGAAGCGTAATAAGTGCGGCGACATTGGCTGGTTGGTATAGATGCATAACGCCGGAATGGGTAGCGCATAAAATACGGATACGCTAGATAGAGGCGTAGACAGCACAAGCGCTTGTGCTGTCTACTTCTCTATCTTTTAACACGAAAGTGTTTTATGCCGGGGCCCACCAAGACTTCAGTGACGTATTTCCGTCACGGAAATGATGTTGAAAAAATGTACACGATCAGATGCCAAAGAAAAAATTACACCCTCTCCCGCTAAAGGGAACCATGTGAAGATGTGAAGCAGCGGGCGCTAACGCTTACACTGGCGGCGGCGTTGACGCTGGCTCTCATCGCAACGTTGCGCAGGAGAGAAAACTGGGGAGGCGCAAAGCACGCAGTGATGGAGCGGTGTTTCCTACTGGAACATGCCAATCGATGCTAATGGGCAATGAGAGACAGAAGACTCCGACTAGACACAGAGACCCGCAGTCCGCTTTTAGTTAACGTGCACGCTGCGAATTTTTATTGTTCAACAACGCACAGGCGAAATCTCCCACCGGCACCACCTTGCAGGTCAAGATCCAGTGCCATATATACGGGGTGGCCAGTGAACGGTTGTGCAGCTCGAGCAGTCAGTTTTTTCAACCAAGAAAATCGCTAGCAGACGCTGCCTGCGTCGGCGTCGCGAGGCAAGAGAGAGGGGAGCGTAGGAGAGGAGAGAGAGGGGGGGGATGCGCATACGCAGTGGGGTGTGGACGCCGCGGGCAGGGATGCCTAGGGGAGAGAAAGGGGGGGGACGCGCATGCGCAGTGGGGGTGTGGACGCCGCGGGCAGGGATGCCTAGAGTAGAGAGGGGGGGAGCGTAGGATGGGAAAGAGGAGGGGAGGGGCATGGGCAGTGAAGATGTGGTTGCCGTGGGGAGGGACGCCTAGAGGAGAGAGAGGGAGAGAGGAGGTTTTTTATTTTATTTTTTTTTGAAAGGGTTTGCGCATGCGCTGTAAGGGTGGTCACGCGGCACACCACCACCACCACCACCGGATTAAGCTTCGCCATAAGATGCCTCACATCTAAAAAATTGGCCGCGTATCTGCGTGCTTCGCGGCTAATGTCGTCGAAAGACGATAGTCTTGTGCCGGCCGTGCTACTATGTTTTGCCTTGCCTCAGACAGCGCCTACTCTACGTTGAATTGGCCGCATCTGGCTAGCATTGATAAAATAGAGGAGGCGCTGCTCGAGATATGGGACGCCATCGAAAAACATGAGCTTGTGCTGAACCAAGAGCCACTGCCAGCGGCAGCACTTTATCGTCGGCACAGGGCTTTTTCGTGCAACGCGTCGCAGTTCATGCGCAGCGTCGCATTTTCAGCACAGCCTAAAAAACACTAGGGTCCTTAGAATTGTGTATCTGTGTATTTTCTAATGAAAGAACACACGACCTGATACTTACATATTAATGTTGCGCCTCAGGTATGCGTAGTATTTGCTTTTTGATCGAATATGTTCACAAGTATGAACGCAAACACCAGTTCAAGATGGCTGGGCGTTCAGAAATAGGTTAAACTTTGGTCGAGTAGCTAGCTAAGTCGGGTGACAGACAGACAGACAGAAGAAAATTTTTGCGTTGAAGTATCCCAAGAAAGGTCTATCGTCTTTAAACGTTCCGTCAACGGGCAATCGAACGACGTATGACCGCTCGGTCCGCAACAACAGAAGCCGAGCACGCTATCCACTGCGCCACAGCCTCTGACTAGTTTACGAACGCGCCTTTTATACCTACCACTTTCATTACAATGCTCCTCGTCAGCGGGGTGGTGCCGCCCTCTTGAAGCAGTAAAGTAATGTAATCCAATCATTACTGTGGCTTCCGCGATCAGCAACTGCTACGCGTCCGTCTCAGTCATCGTGTTTTCAGTAGAAGTGCAATTTTATCAACGCCTGAACGCAACACGAGGTGGCGCCCTTAGCCCAAGCGTCGGCCTCGCTCATAGCGTCCATCCCAACTATAGTGAACTAGAACGAACATGTTGGTTCTAGTTCATTATAATCCAAACCAAAAACGCGACGCGCGACTCCCTCCAGTGGCTGTAATACCGCGTTCCTCGCTTACGCTCGCCCCGAGAAAAGTTGCGGCCGGGCTACTAGGGCGACACGACGCACTCAGCGTTTCCCTTTAGTCCGACCTTGGCGTTAGTTCATTCACACTTTAACATGCCGTGGGATGGCGACCTTAGCTCAAGTTCTGCGCCCCAATAGCGACGCTCTTCTGGCTTCACGCCTCTTGCTCTTATTACGCTCTCGCCGTTAACATGTACAGCTGGTTTGTTTAATCCTTTATCATGCACGTTAGTCGTGTGGCGGAGATGTACCACCAATAGTCAACATGAGTGCATCCTCGTTATACGTTGTGCAAACTCTCCTGTTTCAATGTACAGTAAACATTCAATTACCTCTGCACGGGAACGTTTTACTTTCGTGTTATACGGATTCCTATGACGGAGGGACCTAGCATGTTTTTTATCCGTATCTTGTGCGCTACCCATTCCAAGTTATGATGGGAAGCCTACTGTACTGAGTTGGGCTTGGTCTAGAAAGGGTAGCGACGGGGAGAGGGTGAAGATGAGTAGAGAGGAGGAGAGCAAGGATGTAGGTATAACGGCAGCGAATAAGGTGTTGTGGAGAGGAGGAGTGTGTAAAAGCGCGATTGGCTGTGCCGCTACAAGCAGTCGACAAATGAGAGTGCGTTCTCGAGAACACATGTTGCTGGTGAGAGAGGAGCAAGGCATACCCGAGCATTCGCGAAAGCGGAAGAAAGGCGTTCTTAGAACAATGCGCAAAATATATAACTGCGCATTAAGACAGTACACACAGGGAGACACACAAGCAGCACTGACACAAGCACCGAGTGTACACTCTAAGAACTAAGAGAGTGCCGGGCACTCTCTTTGGGAGAGTATTTTCTTGTCCCATATTTAACTCTCTTTTCCAGAGTAAATCACCTATTTTTGTGGCAGAGTATAGTAATGCCCCCATACAGGGTCCAACTACTCCACCCCAACAGAGTAACATAACTCTGGCCGAAGCAGAGTAGCATGACCGCACCCAAGGGAGTAGCAGTACACCGCACGGAAAAAAAGATAGCATTTCTCGGGCCAAAATTAGACTTTAGGATTGCTTTTAAGAATTTTCATCAGGTGCAGACCGTAATGATGGCTAATAACGAGCACTATGACAAAAAAAAAAAGAAACGTAAAAAAAATGCATGACCGAGTGAGACTCGAACCCACAACCGTTAGACGCTCATCTAGTTGCGAAGCGGACACGTTACCGACTACACCACGCTAATTTTTTTTTTCTTTATTGCAATGTGAATACATTATATACATATACACAGGTGCCACACATCACCCACCAGCTTGCGTGAGGCTGGCTGCATTCACTTATGCACTTTTAACCGTTTCAATGTATCTAATACACAAAGCATTTCTTCACTTGCCCCTCTGTGTTCCAGCACTTCTCTGAGCTTCGTAACCTGTTCAACAAAATAGGCATTAACCGAGCGCGCTTGGGGTTCAGCATTTCTTATATCCATACGTGACCTCCATATGCTATAAAGGCCTAGAAGCGTGAAGAGGTCATACGGGACACTATCTCCTCGAACAGGCAGAAAACGAATACCGTAGGCGTCAATTGGTAGCTCCTTTTTCAATGTTCTCTGCAGGACATCCCAATAAAACACAGCATCCCAACAGTCAATAAAAACATGTTCTACAGTTTCCGGTTTGTTACACAAAAGACAACTCACTCCCCACGGCACAAACATACCTCGTTCTTCAAGCCATGTTTTCACAGGCAGTGTGCCTGTATGAAGTTTAAAGAAAAACGTTTTAACCCCAGGCGGAACTAACATCTTTTTGACGCGTTTCAGGACATCGCTTCCCGATCCCTCCCCGTAAATGGTTCTGTATAGCGGGGCTGGAAAAACTATGTCTACCAGGTCCTTTCGTAGGCGCTTCCTGGGAACGTTGCTTAAATATTCAATTGAAAATCTACTTATAAGAAACCTATAGGAAGAGACCACCTCGCATAAGTAGCGGGATACTTTATACGGACCGCTGTTCATGGTGGAGACAACAAATTCTGGTATAGCTCCCGGTAACATGACCTGAATTATTGTACGGATGAAAGGGTCTTGTTGATCTCTTAAGAATAAAAATCTACTGATGACCTGTTTCAAGAAAAGATGACTTAACCCCAAACCACCGTCTCTGACCTTACGGAAAAGATTAGTCCGAGATGTTCGCTCGTATTTAGAATTCCAAACAAATGTTGCAAAGATCCTATGAAAACGCTGAATGTTACTTCTTGTGCAGTAGAGAACCTGTAGAACGTACCATATTTTAGCTGCCAGAAAAACGTTACATACCGTGGATCTTGCAAATATTGACAAATCCCGACCACCCCAAGATAAAGTCTTTGTGCTCATTTCATTCGCTTTATCTCTCCAAAACTGCGTATTTTCCCTATATCTATCTAGTGGTACCCCTAGGTATTTGTTGGGTACAGTGCTCCACTGCAGTCGCTCAAAGACATTGGGTGTCTGCTGCCAGGAACCATGCCATAATCCAAAACTTTTGTCTCTGTTCAATAAACTGCCAGTCTGGTCGCAAAAACTTTGCGTGATCTGCAGAGCTGTTCTCACACTTTCCTTGTCAGTACATATAAATGCAACATCATCAGCATAGGCGAGCACTCGTACATCACAGGATTGCAGCCTGAAACCTCTTATTTGATCACTGTTAATGATTTTCCTACACAGAGGCTCTAAAAACAAAGCAAACAGCAATGGTGACATTGGACATCCCTGTCTTACAGACGAGCGAACATCAATGCGTTCTGTAAGTTCCCCATTTACAACCAAACTGGTGGTACAGTTTTGATATGCCATTCTAACTCCTTCACACAGGATAGAACCCAGGCCAGCATGTTCTAATATATCAAAAAGTGTGGCATGACATACCATATCAAAGGCTTTTGAAAAATCAACTTGTATCATCGCTGCTCTTCCTAACTGAGCATCGCAGTATTCTAGAATACTCCTCGCTACATGAATGTTTGTGAATATACTTCTACCTCTTATTCCACAAGTCTGGTGTGGCCCCACTAAATCCGTAATGACACTTTGCATCCTGCTAGCCAAGACTTTCATAAAAATTTTGTAATCCACATTTGTTAAAGTTATAGGCCTATATCCTTTCACTGTTTTACGCTGTGCTTCATCAGTAGACTTCGGAATCAGCACCGTGTGTGCCCGCGCAAAAGAAGGTGGTAAGCGCCCTTTTCGGAAAGCCTCAACAAATACTTGTTGCAGAATTAAGGCAAAGTGCGGCTTAAATGCCTTATAAAAGGCAGCTGTTAAGCCATCTGGACCTGGAGACTTTCCGGGTTTCAGGTCATCAATAGCTTTCTCAACTTCTTTTACGGTAATTTCTCTTTCCAATAAATCCTTTTGTTCGCTATCCAATTGTGGTATTTCAGGCAAGAAATCCTGCCGGAAGTTTGGATTGCAGGGTTTACGCAAAGCAAATAGTTCTCTATAGTACTCTACGAACGCTAGTTTAATCGCGTTTCGGTCCCTCGCTACAGCGCCAGCATACTCTATTTCACCTATTTCATTGCAACGTGCATAAGTCTTCTCATCTGAGAGGGCACGCTTGGTTGGCATCTCTCCAACAAGTAGTTTCTCAGATCGAGCCCGAACCATTGCACCTTTGTATTTTTCGTGTTCTAAAAGATGGTGTGAGGGCGTTTATTTCTTCATGTTGTAAGTAATGTCCGTGATCTGTCTTTTCATTTCCTTGTTTAGAAGCGCAGATTTGAGTGTATCCGTGCGTGCGACAACCAAACGGACTGCAGTTCATGTGTTTGTTTAGTGCTTCGCCAGATTGGGGCGTCAATCTGACACGCTTTGCTGTAAAACAAGATCAGCGTTACTAAAGATATGCATGGTAGAGGCCCGTGTACTGTGCGATGTCAGTGCACGTTAAAGAACACCAGATGGTCAAAATTTCCGGAGCTCTCCACTACGGCGTCTCTCATAATCATATCGTGGTTTTGGGACGTAAAACCCCATATATTATTATACTAAAGATATGCACGGCATTCGCACTGACTCGCTAAGCGGTTAGTCATTTCTCTGTAGGAAACATCGCACTTCTCAAGTGCACACTGAACAATTCGGTTTTCTTCACCCCCCTTGGACACATTTTCGGTCATTCTTGTTCACGTTCCGCGACTACAGCCATAATGCTTAACGGTAGCAGTACCGTATACAGGGTTATGACAGCAGGCTCCGTGTGTGCCGTTGGTAGCGAAAAACATGAATGCCTATTGATATACGAATAATGAAATAACCGCTTGAATTTAGTTTCGATCGTAACCGATTCAATCAGGTCATATTCGCTTATTTAAATAAACAAATCCCAAGCTAAAAACACGGATATTAAGAGTTCCAAGTGCCTTCAATTCTGCTGAAATTCGCTGGGAGGCGCTGGAAACGCTGTTCTTTTTATTAGTCGTCTTCAACGTCACAACAAACAAATATTATACTCTTTACTGCATATATGTGTGGTTATTAAGAAGTGGATCTCACTCGTGATGTGCCGGCACTTCGATATACAGGTCAGGAGCAGGAGTATAACCGCGTGTTACTCTCTCCTGCCTGAAGAGTATATGGGTATTCCACACTCTCAGAGTGAGGTAGAGTATAAAGCAGTTTCACTCTCTCATTTCACAGAGAGTGAACAAGGCTTTCACTCCAACCGATGCTTTGCGAGAGTAGAACACTCTGAAGAGTAAATCGGCCTTTTTACTCCTGCGATACCCTGCGCAGTTTTTAGAGTGTACGTGTGTCTGCCAAGGTTTTTTTCTCTTTTAGTGCTTTTATATGTGATATATGAACCAATACCTCCAAACAGCCGTTTCAGCATTATGTATATCCTGCAGATGTCAACCTCTTTTTCGTGCGATCAAGATAATGGGCAGGAATGGACGCGTTAGTGCGAAAAAATGGAGACTTTTAAATTCAAAAGAGGCGCAAGAGTGGTATATTTGATATTTCGGCTTCACTTTTTAACAGATTCAGCTCTTTGATATCTCAGTATAACTGTACATTGCTGACACTGGCGCACGCATGCGCAAATCGTTGTATTCTCCAGGTTTCAGTTTCGCATAAACAAATCAAGTTTCGCGCCCGACATTTCCGCTTCCTGCTACTTCTTTCCCGAGTGTTTCTTTGGGTTCCTATGTATGGCATCGTTTTATGTGCTTGTAGTTTTATTTGAAGGACAAGAGCAAAATGAGACATGGAAGCAATGGCGGCAAATGGCAGGTGTCAGGTAAACTTCATGAAGTTGCTTGAGCTTAAATAATGCATTCTGGTTAAAATATTTGCATTATTTGGGTTGGGGTTCACGAGGTCACACGTGAGTCCATTACGTGGCGCTCCTACTCCCGAAATAAAAGTTACATATTTCGCTTTCTGTCGAACGCTTCTTGAGCTTACCAATTCGTAGAGACTGCCGTACTTCGCTCGTAGCTGTTGTGACTTCTGGTTGTTGTTGTACGTGCTAGGAGGCAACATTTCGCAGTCGGTACTGTTGGCAGTTATGTAGTCAAGGTGCCCCAACCCGATGACGACGTCGGGAGCTCCGAGAGCGCTGAAATAATCACCGAAGTTTTTCATTTTATCAACGAATGCGATCGCGGCTTGTGATCAGTACGAAAACAGTCTTACTTTAAAACGCCAAGTCAAAACTATGTGGAGAAGAAAGTAAGGAAGCAGTTCATATAAAGGCATCCTGCCACTCGCCAATCTTTCCGATTCCTTCACCTTACTCGAAACTCAATCTGGTCATGTGACACTCAAGCACATCGTTCATACGAAAAGTAACAAAAAAGAAAAAAAATGGCCGCGTATCTGCGTGCTTCGCTGCAAATGTCGTCAGTTTTTCGTACTACTATGTTTTGCCTTGCATCAGACAGCGCCTACTCTACGTTGAATTGGCTGCATCTGGCTGGCATTGATGAAACAGAGGAGGCGCTGCGCGAGATATGGACGCCATTGCTGAACCAAGGGAACTACACCGTGACTGCTTGTGCTGAACCAAGGGCATTACACCGTGACCAACGGCCACTGCCAGCGGCCGCACCTTATCGTCTGCACAGGGCTTTTTCGTGCAAAGCGTCGCAGTTCGTGCACAGCGTCGCATTTTCAGCGCAGCCCAAAAAACACTAGGGTCTTTAAAATTGCGTACCTATATATTTTCTAATAAAAGAACACACGACCTCACACTTACATATTAATGTTGCACCTCAGGTATGCGTAGTATTTGCTTTTTGATCGAATATGTTCACAAGTATGAACGCAAACACCAGTTCAAGATGGCTGGGCGTTCAGAAAGTGGTTAAACTTTGGCCGAGTGGCCGAATCAGGGGACGTCGGACAGACAGCCAGACCAAAATTTTTGCGTTCAAGGATCCCAAGAAAGACTATCGTCTTTAAAAAAAATTACACCATCTCCCGCTGAAGGGAACCATGTGTAGATGTGAAGCAGCGGGCGCTAACGCTTACGCTGGCGGCGGCGTTGACGCTGGCACCCATCGCAGCGTTGCGCAGGAGAGAAAACTGGGGAGGAGCAAAGCACGCAGTGATGAATCAGTGTTTCCTACTGGAACATGCCAATCGCTGCTCATGGGCAATGAGAGACAGAAGACTCCGACTGGACACAGATACCCGCAGTCCGCTTTTAGTTAACGCGCACGCTGTGAATTTTTATTGTTCAACAACGCACAGGAGAAATCTCCCACCGGCACCACCTTGCAGGTCAAGATCCAGTGCCATGTATACGGGGTGGCCAGTGAACGGTTGTGCAGCGCGAGCAGTCGGTGTTTTTCAACCAAGAAACTCGCTAGCAGACGCTGCCTGCGTCCGCGTCGCGAGGCGAGAGAGGGGGGGAGCGTAGGAGAGGAGAGAGAGGGGGGGGACGGGCATGCGCAGTGGCAGTGTGGACGCCGCGGGCAGGGATGCCTAGAGGAGGGGAGCGTAGGAGGGGAGAGAGGAGGGGGAGGTGCATGTGCAGTGAGGGTGTGGTTGCCGCGGGGAGGGATGCCTAGAGGAGAGGGAGGGGGGAGAGGAGGTTTTTATTTTTATTTTTTCTGAAAGGGTTTGCGCATGCGGGTAAGGATGGTCACGCGGCACACCACCACCGGATTAAGCTTCGCCATAAGATGCTTGACATCTAAAAATTGAAGGACACTTTGTACATTCCAAAGTTTGTTCGGCGAAAGCGTGTGGCCATTCCACTGACTATGCCATGTCTTTTATCTTTTACACTCTGAGTGGGATAACACACAAACCGAATGTGTGCGTGTTTTCTTTTTTAATTTTTTACCGCGAATCGCAGTGAGACGCGAGACTAATCTTCCTTTGTTCGCCTGCGTTAGTATTTTCTCGCGCTTTGCAAATCGTGCAAACGCCATCCGCGTTCCAGCGCTTAAATTGACGGACCCTTTGCAAATTCGAAAGTGTATTCCATGAACGCCTGTGTCCGTTGAGACGGCGTTGGTCAGAATGATTGCAAACGCTGGGCACAGCGACGCTACGCAAGCAAAGCGCGAGCGCTGTAGAGTCCGACGCGACCGGCGTCCGCTTACGCATCCCGGCGGCCACCTGGCTCCGTGCCAGAGCTCGTACAGACGGACGGGCGGGAGGACGGTCGGACGGACGGACGGGCGGACGGACGGACGCACGGACGGACGGACGGACGGACGGACACCGGACGGATGTGAGCATGAGACATTGAAGGCTTTCGCCTTAAAATGCTTGTCGTGGGGCGTAATTAAAATCATCCGCATGAATCAAGTTCCACCAGCCATGTCACCACAAGTGTCTCTCTGCCAGAGAACGATGCCAAGGAACGTATAGGGAATGTTATTAGAAGTAATTTTAATGTAAATCTGAAGAAAGAAAAGTGGACAAAAAGATAACTTGCCACCGGGAGGGACCGAACGTGCGAACCTGCGACCGTTTAATGGCTCATATATACCCTATAAAGTGGACGGGGGATGACCGCCACCGGTAGCTCAGTGGTAGAGCATGGGACCCGTTATTCGAAGGTCGCAGGTTCGGTCACTGCCGGTGGCAAGTTATCTTTTCGTCCACTTTTCTTTCTTCACATTTACATTACAATTACTTCTAATAACATCCCCTATACGTTCCTTGGCATCATTGTCTGTTAGTTCAAGTTTATATTGCGCTTAACAAAAGCGAACGAGCCCTTGAATTTACACTTCTTTCCTTCTCTGCCAAAACGGTAGTTGCGACCTATCGGAGGTGCACTTCCATCAGCGACAGGAACATGAAATTAATCCAAAGTTTGTTCAGCGACATCTCGTGGGTTAAGGCGCTAACCTGGTTTAACAGCGAACTCCGCCATAGGACCGCGCTTTCACGACAGATTGATAATCTTGCGTTATATGTCTTTAAAAAGAACACGTAGCTCTTCCTACTCCATGAGAGGTGCTGAAGTAGCACGTTTTAGCTGTGTAGGTCGATATATAGAGTGCTTACCTAAAGGTTTTTGTCAACGTGTCCTTCGTGTCGGTGCCGCTAATGTAGATTCCGACGAGTGAGAACGTGTCATCGCGGCCGAGCTCCTTCTCAACGAACGCCTTCAGTTCCTGGAAATGCAGTGGAAATATTATAAGGTAAATCTCTGAGCATATTTGCGTCTGCATTTGCTACACGTGATATACAGTAATATCGTTCCGTCAACATGCGAAAGGTGTCTCGACTACAGTGCACAAGCTCTTAGTAAGAAATCTTTACCCCGCTTGATCAATGAACGAAGAACCGCGACCACGAAGCTCAATTTCAATATAGTCGAACACACTTATAACGATACCGATTTTAACAACATATCGGTTATAACAATGAGAAGCTGCTGCACCGTCAACATTTGTATGCTTTCTTTTGTGAAATAACCCGCTTACAGCAATGCACGCATGCCGCATTATCGGTTATAAGTAGAGGCCGGATTATCAGGCACTAAAAAAGCGCATTTTAGGCGCCAAAAATGAGGCAGGCAAAACACCGTTTTAGGCTTCCAAAATCGTGAATATAGGCACGATAAATTTTTACATATATTCAAAATATTTCAAACAAAGATGTACCCGACCTGTATTTACGAGAGGAAGGAAATAAATGTTACTCTTTACGATGGCACAAACGCGCCAACGGTTGGACATATTCATGCAATGATCCTTTTTCCCGCACGGTTTGTAGAACACAGTCGCTCCATTTATTCCGGGTCATTGTGAGTCAAGTGTTCCGTAGAATCAACACACACCTGGATCTCTTTATATTCGGCATGCACAGAAGCAGATAGTTAGACCGTTAAAAGACCAGAAAATATGGATGCCTCGTATTGGTCGGGTCTAATCGCGTTGGGTCAGTTGATCCTCCGTCGGTGAACACCTTTAAAGGGCTCCTCACAACGTATGAGCATTTTGAGCTGACCAGTGTTTTGCATGAACTGGGCACTCTCGATCATGTCGGCCTAGATTTGCAACGCTGCGCGCCGCGGAAAGATGTGACACTTCAAAATGAATGCCGCTTGCCCTTTTTTGCAGGCGTGCGACCCAATATGGAGCGGTTGACGTACAACAAGGAATGGTCCTGCGTAGCTATCTGAGTTCTGATGTCGCTCCTCTACGTAGACATTGGTGCTCTGACATCGCTCGCAGTAGCGCGTGACACTGCGAGAATTATTCGAGGCGACATGTGTAATTTGTGCAATGTGTTGCTTGAATAAATGAATGAAAACTGATAGAAATAATAACAAACAAGCGGGATGTGTGTGCGTTTTTTTTTATTTTTTTTACTTTGAATCACAGCGACATGTGAGAACAATCTGCCTCCATTTCGTATGCGTTCGTATTTTCGCCGCCCCCGCGCCGCGCCGGCGCCAGCCCTGACAAAGCTTGGCGCATTTTTAGTGCACCATCCCTAACATCAGTTCCAGCTGTGTGACGCGGTGTATCGCGGTAAGGATACATGATCCGTGGGACAGCCTCTCCAAACGTGCGCGCACAGAGGGATCCATCCCACAGAAACAGGCAGTATTGAATTGAATTGAGTTTATTTCTCCTGTTTACAACAGAAAGGAAGCAGAAGCTAAAGGCCATGTGGCCTGACAAAGGCTTGTGCTCCTGCAACAGCTCGGCACGCAGGCCGTACGTAGCACACAAATCAATACAAGATATGCTGTACGCACAGATTTAACAGTACACTACAGAGAACGCCGAAACGAAACAACAGAGCTTGCATGCACTACCTGGTCCATGCACGTCATGCGCACGTGACCTTGCGTGCGCATGACGCCTTCTCGCATCATGGTTTCGCAGCTCTTAATGAGACAACTCCAAAAATTATTGTGATCCAACGCTCTTCACTGGGCACGCAACAACTTCCAGATGTCTAGCTACAATTTATCATGTGATCTGGTGAAGGACCCTTTAAGAAGTCAATTACAAAGAAACCAAAGCCACGTGCACATCACATTTTTCTTCCTTTTGATTTACACTTTCCTTTCCCCTGACGGCACTCTACGGTTTCGCATTCGTTCGCCACCTTCCCGCGGCTGCATAGAGGGACTTCCTATTTCCTGTTCCACTGCCACACCCATGTCTTCAAGGTGGTTCACTTCCATGAGGACACTGAAATGGACAAACGGCTGTAGAAGCCACCCGCCGCGTCTTCGACCATTGACGCCACTCTCCTCTTCCCATCTTTATTTCCCTCTCCCCATCCCATAGCAGGCGCTGAGACGTGCTCCCATTTAGGGTTGCAGAAATAGCGTCTCTTCCTGTCCTCAACCCCTCCTCCAGCTTCTCGCGACAGTCAGCGCGTTGGCGTAAGATTGCCGGCGCGTCCCATTTTACGGCTGCTAGGGGTTGTTTTCCCGAAGTTGGTTGAACTAGAGGGCTAGCTTGAACCCCATGGTGTTCTTAAAGGTCAATCTTGTCCGGGAACATGAATAACAGTCTCAAACTGCACTCGAAAGTTAAATTTGTAGTTAGTGTTCATATAGGCACCGATTTGAAAATAGGCATTTATAGGCACTTATCGGCATTTAGGCACGAACGCCGAAATAGGCATTTATAGGCATTATAAAAACACTATAAAAGTCCTTCTTAACCTCTAATTCGTGCTCATATATCAATGTGGCACGATAGGAAACGCAAGGAACAAAATAGGCATTTGCCTAAAATACGGTCTCTAGTTATAACAATGAATTGTGGCTGCAGGGTGTGGGCGCCGAACGGTAATGGAACGCGAAATCCTTGAAAAGAAAGAAGAGACCGATAAATTCAAGCTACCGTACCCTCCACCCAGAACCCCGACATCCCTCAGCACGCCTTCGGATTTGCGGTATGCTTCAGCGCAAATCGTTCTGGCTCTACGGCAAAGCGGACTTTCAAAATGCGCTGCGGCACGGTAGCGACGGACGCTTCTGCTAATGCAATTTCGGACGCATAATTTGAGTAAAAAGTGGAGTCTTCGAAGATTTTCAGCATCCAATACCTTCAGATGTTGTCGTACATTGGCTTTATAAGGCTTGTGGCGGTCCCGTAAAAACGACCGAATTTTCAAGCATGTCTGAAAAATCGGCAGCCTTGTTATCCTTATCACTGACGCCTCTTGACATTTCTCATCCGATAATATTGTTTTCTCACAACAGCCTGCCACCCTTCTATTTTGCTTTTTTTTTCGTGCAACGCGTTCATAGCAATGATCGGTTACAACAATGGAATTTTCGTGGCACTTGACTATTGTTATAAGTGTGTTCGACTGTACCGCAATTCTGAACGTATATATTCAATGTACAGACACCTGTCTGGGTCATATAAATGCTTGAACTCACAGATTACCACCCAACGTACGACCAAGGCCGTACTGCAAGGGTTAGTATCACTTTTCACTACTTCAGATTTTTCAAAATGCTCCTAACACGCACAAAATGCGCTCAACGCGATAATTTTTTCTTACAAATTACGCCTTTCAATATCTAGCTGTGGCGGCCTCTCTTCCTGCAAATTCGGGCCCCGTGGCCGGGATTCATCCCCGCGATCACATGGTTGGCAGCTGAGAACCGTAAGCACTAGACCCACGGCAGGCAAATGTCTCCCACGTGTAAAAGCGAAGTGAACGGGAGGACTTGCGGCCCTTTCCTATTTTCGTTTCGTGATTTGTGCAATGAATGACATTACGTTCGCCAAATGGTTGCGCGATCATGCTTATCAGTTGTGCTTACGAAACTTAATCGGCCTGTTACTTCACAGATTGATACTTTACATATCGAATACAAGAAATAAAGAGGCCCACGTACCTTCAGAAGTGAGACGGTTCCTTCGAGGGCGGTGTCAGAAAACTGGTACTTGTTTATGCTTAAGACGCCAAATCCGAGAATGTGGTGTGAGAGCAAGATTTCGAGAAAATTCTTGCAATCATCTGGTTGCTTTTGTAAATGACCGCGGGCCTCCTGCACGGATCTAATGGAAGATGCGATTAACCCCTATAGGGATACCGCCCCTACGAAATATGTGCTCTAGCAGAGGTACAACTACATCAATATCATAAGTGATAGCCTAAATGCCAAGCCGCATATATATTTTATACGCTTACGGAGCAGCGAATATCTCTTGCAGAAGTATTTTATGCCTTTTCATAGCTTTGACTGAATTTTGAGGACAAAGAATTCTGCCAGATTACATGCGTTGGGTTAATCAATTTCATGCGATGGGTTCAGAGAGTAGCTAATTGCCGTTGACGCATTTGTTTGTCTTGAAACCAAGCTTCATGAAGCCGATTGACGTCTATGCCTACACAGAATACTTGTGCCCATGGGCGTTTTGTTCCTTTGAGACTACTGCTTCAAAAAACTGACAGGGTGAGCGACTCGAAGGCGAGCGCCAGCTCCTTTATTGATCCTGCTCATGCCACGACCTTCCGAAAGCCTTTTGCACATAACGTGCTTTTGCACTCGCTCAAAGATCAGCCAACCTTTGACCAAGCAATGATACCACGTGATGGAATCACCAATTGACGTCACGTCACGTAACAAATCTTGGCGATACGTCACTCAACGATGACTTCATATTCTGACGTTATCACTTGATGATGCTTTACGTCAGTTGTGTTGACGATGCCGAAGGACAATTTTCGAGTTTGATGATGCATCAAAACCTTTCACCTGAATACAAGTAAAAATCAGTCAAAGTATGAGCTCGTAGACACGTCATACTCGTATTGTGCCAGAAATTTATTCCCGTTTAAAACACTTCCGCACCATCTCCACACTATCCTTAGGGATTGGCTTTCGCCTTAGAAACGTTCGACATATGCGGCCATTGCGTACAAGCAGAATTTGTCCACGGGCTCAAGAACAATGGGAACATATTCGGCGTCCCGGTGTGTTTTCTGCCACAAATGAGCTTTGCAAGTGGTGCCCCATTTTTAAACTGGACGATCGGTGCTAGGAGAAATGTAAAATAAAGCACGAGCAGAAGTGCTAAAGAATGTGCTGAGTGTATGTGATGTGTACATAATTCCGTTCTCGCGTGGTTGAATATATATCGGACAAACGGGACGTCGTATTAACACTAGACTGAAGGAAGATAATGCTTCTTGGAAGAATGCGGCTAGTGCTAATGTAGCTATGCAATAGCGATCATATGGATGCTCCCCATTGTACAGAAGCACTAAGGTAATTTATAAGCATTCGCATTAGATTAACAGACAGGTGTTAGATGCCTATCATATTGTTAATGGGTGATGAGGGCCTTGAAAGTTTTTTTTATTTATTATTTTGTCATTTTGATAATTGGCATGCATGTGCATCACTGAATGGAGATTTCCATTTGTGCAAACAGATGTCAGATATCTCGTTCAGAAAGGCAGGAATTACAAATGTACACCGTCTAATTAGGTAATTTCTTAGGGGTCATTATGGTAACTTACGATACAAAAGTTAGTTTTCAAAACTACATGGTTTTTCTAAAAGGCCCACCCCAGAGGCTAAAGCAAACTAGTAGTAAGAACAGCTATATCTTAGATCAGAAAACACTCAAACCTGGGACGTAAAAATGAACTCCCAATCATTATTTGCTGTTTATCAAATAATTACAATTTCATCAGGGTTGAGAAAGAAAGAAAAGCTTTAACTTGTAGTGCAGGTACTGTGGAAAAGAATGATAAGTTTGTTTAAATATGTTCACAGAAACTTCCTAAAATATTCCGCAAGGCATATTGATTGCACGAAAATAACAGAGCCTCGTCCCCTCTAAAAGAAGAACAAAACTGTGAAATCCGAGCTTCAGTTGATCAGTTTGACAAAGAATTCGATTTTTCCGGGAAAGTGTTTCCACGATTTAATCATACATAGACAAGACAACGGCGGCATTCAATGTCACGTGTAACCTACATGTTGCTTATATCTATGTGTAATGTGCAATAAACCGTTCCGTTGTGAGTCAGAGCTTCTTGTGTGCGTCGTTTCTTCTATCAGTCTGCTCGTCTTGTTGTGCGTTGTTACACCCAAAATGAACCGATACCAACTCGCCAAGTTTCTGTTTTACTGCGTAAAACAAAACAACACATTAAAATAACTGGATATGTAATGTAGTTAGGTAAGGCTTTGCGCGGAGGATGTGCAAATATGAATGAACAAGGTGGCGCCTTACTAATTCCTCAACATAATGCCAACCAGTCAAATGGGTCAATGTGCGGCAGACGGAAAATTGATATTAATAATGACACTCATATATCGACTAGTCTCAATAGTTCGCACACAAATATCTACACACACACACACACACACACACACACACACACACACACACACAAAGATATATATATATATATATATATATATATATATATATATATATATATATATATATATATCACATTCCTTAGTTGACGATTGGTAATGTATTCTTAAGGGGGGGACACTGCGCCTGAAGACTTTTTTAAAAGTTCCGTATCGATTTCAATAAAACTCGCTGTGTTCATGTATATTTGTGTGCTGATTTCAAATATGCAATTTTTTTTCTTTATACAATATGTAGTTTTTAAATTCCAGGTGCCATTTTGTGAGCCCTACTTTGCCTAAACTGAGAGGGTTACAAAGTAAATAAGCACATCAGAATGACCTGTAATGAGTGCACAGTGCAACAAAACTAGAATGGATGTTCTATGCCCATTTGAACAAAAGTTGTGGTATGTTGAATATTTGTGACTGGAATCCCAGCTTGACGTAGACTCATTGGCGAAGATTCAACATACCATAACTTTTGTTCAAATGGGTTTAGAACATCCATTCTTGTTTTCTTGCCCTCTGTACTCATTCCAGGTCATTCTGATGTGCTTAATTACTTTGTAACTCTCTCACTTTAGGCAAACTATGGCTCCCAAAAAGCACATGAAATATTTGATATTTTGAAAACTACATACTATACTATAAAAATAATTGCATATTTGAAATCTGCACCCAAATATACACACAGTCGGTAAGTTTCATCTCAATCGATAAAGAATTAAAAAGAAATTTCAGTACCCATGTCCCCCCCCTTAACTGAATTAACATTTACTTAAATAAATGCCACAAATTGGACAGAGAACAGGAACACGCTCATCGAGTAATAAGTTCTAAATAATTTAGTTTCTCGTGAGAGGATCCTTCGCGTAAGCTCTTATAAGCGTAATTTATATAGACCATAGGGATCAGCCACCTGAGCAACCAGCATTATTAAGCACGCAGGTAACACCTTCTTACTGGACATTGATGCCGACTCCATGCTCTGTTTTGTCCGAGTCCTTTGCGGCCGTGAGGTACATCAGAAGTTCGTCCTCTGCCGCCTTGTCGATTAGCTTGAAGCGGTTGCCCGTGTAGAGTGAGTCGAAGAACACGTAGTCGCAGACACCGTCAGGTGGCACCGCAATCGGAACGAGTCCAAGAGATGTGGTGCAGAAGAATGAGTCGCCAAGGATCCCCGCTGCGCGTAAACAGGAGCAGTATTGTACCCGCTAAATATCAAGAAAAACGTTCGTTCACAGCGATCACTGATATCCCACTCAGTTTTCAGTGAAAAAAAGATGCGGAATTCGTACATTACGTCAGTTACTCAAACACTCAAACATGTTTTACATTGTTGACTGGTATTCAAAAACTAATGATTATTAATAATATTTGTATGGTTTCTACGCCCCCAAAAGCACGATATGAATACGAGGCGTCATAGTAGTGGCCTCCGGAAATTTCCACGAACTGAAATTTTTCTACCCCGTACCTCAACATAAACACACAGATCCCTAACATTTTATCTTAATTGAAAACTAAGATCACTGATTAACTAGTTGATTGTCTTCTGTAATAGCAACGCCAATGTGGCCCTTAGCGCTTCAAGATAATCAGCTATTTAAAACCAACACGGTAACTGTGTTGTAGTTATCTGTTCTGGCAAAAGTTTTGCGCTGTTTTCTTCGCATAGAGGGTGTAGAAGATAGTTAACTCTGGCGCCAAGCGTAGTGATCTCAATTTGTTTCGCGCCAACTGAGTGGTATGTCTACGTTTTGGGGTAAAACTGAAATGGCCCGCTCTATATCTCTACGCGATGTGATGCATTTTTCAGATTTTGCGCCATGTATGCTGCTTTTTGGTCGATTATAAGGTCTCATTATCTTTTAGGCGAAAGAAGTTCTGTTCAGAAATGCAACAGGACTACATGAAATCCTGACGTCATTTTGTATTTTGGGATATATGATGCTGTCGTTACCCTGTCGCCTTTCGGAAGCTCTGTTGAAAATCTCTTGTGTCAACAGGCTTCTGGAGTTCTTCTACGGGGTGGTCTTGTTATTCTATAGAGATATCTGTTGGAACTATTCCGGGTAACACATTACTCTGTGATGCTGCTTTCTTGCCGCGCGGAGAGCGCCCTTAACGACATAAAAAAAAACAAAAAAAATAAGTCGGAACCTACGATATTCCTAGTAATACACAAAAATCTTTAACCAACACGAACTGCTGCTATTTTAAAGGCAACTTCTGCGGTCATTTTCAATTTGGAATTCCTGCAACCTCTGTCCGCATGTGCTTTGCAACATCGTCTGCCTGTTTCACGCGTATACGCGAAAACATGCACTTTTCCCTTGAAACCTAGCCCCCCAATCACGCACGCATTTTCATTACCACCACAGGGGACGTGTATAAGGCACCACTGTCCTCTGCAAAGCGCACCAGTCCGCTCATGACAAAGCAAGGACAACAATATGGAACAAATGTGCACCGAAAACCTGGGCTACACCAGCCGGTATTCCCTCATTCCCACTTGTTTGGTGGGCGACAGTGATGCGGCCTGGCACTTATGTCTCTCATGACGGTGTAAGATCTTCGTGCGTGTCGAGAAAATAAATGATGAATTAATTTTCAGCGTTTCACGTGATATATAAAGCAATGTCTGTCTCTCCACTTAAAGGCGACAAAAGATGAAAAAGGATGCAGTTGCATTGAACATGAAAGCTGTAGAAAGTGTGGAGTGAACCTGTACTTCCGCGGCGAACGCAAGAATAGTGTGTGCGGGGCCTACTTTGTAAGCCACCACATGAACTCAAAGTGCGCTTGGAACGAGACGCCGGGATAGAAGTAGACAGGAAGATAGCAGCCTGCCAGCGCCGCTCAAGCAACTGCGTTCTTTCAGCGAGGCTCACATTCACGGGACAAGCGCACACTGGCGTCCTTACCACGTGGCCTGCATCACCTACAATCAGGCCATTAGGACAGGAAAGCTTCTTTTGTGGTACAGCGGAGCCCTCTCCCCTGCACCTTTTCCTCATCCTCCCTCTCATCACTTCTACTCAACCTATTTTAACGTTTCCTTCTTATTGCTATACTCTACAACACACGGCTATGCTATGTTCTACCCTTTCCCCTCAAGCTCACCCTCGCTTCGCTTTGCCAGACCCTTACTATACCATAATAGTCAAGAATATGCCACGTAATTAGTAATTTTCTAAGTGACGCCATATTTGGCTAAACTATGCTCTACCCTTCTCCCATACTCATTTCCCTACTCGTGATCCTCAATTCCCATTCCCATCTCTTTGCTTTATTTCGCTATGCTATTCATGGCTTATCTGCGTTACGCCAAGCGACGGCATAAAGTACCGGCATGCCAGGACAGCATACGCCCTTTTTCCTCGCGCTCACATTCCTGTCCATCCCCTTGTTACACATGCCTATCCTATATGTGGCTGTATTATATAAGGTTCTGGCAGCCTGACGCCATGCATAGCTGTGCTATGCTTTACCCTCTCCCATCCTCCTTTCTATCCTCGTCACTTTCACTTGTTTCTTAAGCCCCCCTTTCTATAGACGGCTATGTTATACGTGCTTCTGCCTGCCTAAAGTCATCCATGACTATGCCGTGTTTTACCGTCTTCATTCCTGCTTGCTATCGTACTCACAGTCACATCTCTCCTCCTCACCCTCACTTTACTTGCCAACCCCCCTTGGCATTCATAGATACGTATGCTAAACGGCTTTGCTTGCGTTACGGCCAAGCGATGACAACAGCGTACGATGACAGTCTACGACAGCCTAGGCCCCTAAAGTGGTCCTTACTTAAGTTAGATTTTTGCATACCCTCAGGCGGGAGAGATGATTTTTGTATAGGAGAACGATGATTAAATCGATTGTTATTAAGATATTCTGTAGAATGGCTTACATGGTTTCGGTGTCGCAGTGGTGGACTCTTCTGTGGAAGTACTTGTGGTGGTCGTACTTGGTGCAGTTAATGGACTTGGGCTTGGCGTAGGTTTCGGGGTCGTACTTGTTGTGGTCGTACTTGGTGTAGTTAATGGACTTGGGCTTGGCGTAGGTTTAGGGGTCGTACTTGTCGTAGTTGGTGGACTTGGGCTTTTCGTTGTTTTTGAAGGCGTACTTGGCGCGGACGTGCTTGGTGTCGTAGTCGGACTGGAAGCTGCAGACACATTGATACGAGCGTCAGCAGTGATTGACGCAATGATCATGCACTTTCATCATATCAGTACTTTGTAAACTACAAAGCTAAATAGCATTCTACATTACGATACTGTTCACTGCTCTGTGCTGCAAGTAAAGAATGTAGGACGCACTGTTTTATGTTCCGCTTTTGCAGCCTGCAGTAATGAGAACAGTCATGGTGAATGTGGCGCAGAGTGGCTGCGCCCCGCGGAGCGCGACTGCATCCAGTGCGGCGCACTGGGCCCGCGCTGGAAGGAGCGTATACGTTGACACTCTGGACTCACCGAAGGTCACACATACTCTTTTTTTAAATACGAATCATTTCTTAGCGAAGTGCAGGCACTTTGAGAGTTTCTATCTATCTATCTATCTATCTATCTATCTATCTATCTATCTATCTATCTATCTATCTATCTATCTATCTATCTATCTATCTATCTATCTATCTATCTATCTATCTATCTATCTATCTATCTATCTATCTATCTATCCAGCCGCCTACGTCTAAGGTGCTCTCGTGATCGCCTTTTTAACTTCGTGTAGACCAAATTGGGTATGGGAGGGAGAAACAGTTTGAGGAATATCACTGTCTGGTCACGACATGAATGAAGTGAAAATCCTTTCGCGTACGTCGGAAACCCCTTCCTCCAGACACGTCTGGGACATACCCATATAACACGGGCTGTTGCAGCGCTTCGCCTTGATCGTGTCATCACAAAGCGTTATGGCGCAGCGCCAATGTTCGCTGCACGTTCCTGCATTTTTCTTCGAAAGTTTAAGGCTTTATTCCATTCCCTTGTATTCCTATTGTCACCGTCAATTACAAGAATGAAATGGAGTGTCAAAGACAAACTATTCGTTTTATTACCTATATTGTCATCCCTTATATCACCCAGCATATTCGCAGATTTGTTTCCCCAGTAGAAGTTCACTACTTTTCCTCATTATGATTTTATTTGCATTGTAGAGTGCTTTATATAATCCAAGACCAGATGTTTTTTTAGGTAACGATCTAACACGCATATATACCCACTATCCACCTTTATTGTGCTTTTGATACGCGTAAAAAATTATGAATCAAAACTGCCTTGCCAATAGGAATTAATGAGGTAGTCTCACAAAAGTTTTCTTGGCGATTCCTCAGTATTATTTGAAGTGTAATGCGTGACGACGACAACGGACAGAGAAAGGTACACACACACAGACACCTGTGTGTGTGTGCTCTCCCTATGTCCGTTGACCTCGGCGCGCTTTACACTTCAAGTTTGCTAAAGCAACTCGCCCAGTCTGAGATTCTTACCTCAGTACCAGTGTGTGGCCGCCTCCTCTGTTACGTCGAGTAGCTCGACTAGACCCGATTTTATCTTGGAGTGTCCTAAAAGAGTGTCTTTTTTCTGCGTCAGAGCGTGTTCTTTAGCTCCGGCCAAAATCTTTCCATTCGTTGTCCTTCATTTATCCTCCACTTAACGGTCATGATGACGTTTATAAAAGCTGCGGCATTGGCCTTCGGTACTCGGTAGAAGGAAGCAATAACGTGATGTGCTTTTGAGAGGGCAGTATGCCCTCTTTGTAAAAAAAAAAGAAAAAAAAACACGTCGTCAACCTACATTCGTACAGTACTTACTTGACGGCTTTGCCGTTGATGGAGTCGGAGGAATGGTGGTTGGTTGCGTGGGAGCGTCTGAAGTTGTGAAGTCTGAGTCTGTCGTCGAAGTCGGCGTGTCTGAGTCTGAATCCGAAGCTGTCGTGGGCGAAAGAGTCACGACCGGCGGGACTGGGGAAGCTCGAGTTGTGGCTCCGGGCCCCGTCGATTCCTCAGTGGTGGTTGTTGGGATCAAGGTGCTCATTGGGGTGTGCGTTCGGACTGTCGTTAGAGGCACGTCGTCTCCAGCTGCGTGTTCGAAATGCCGACCTGATTCTTCAGAAGAAATAAAACGCACGCAAGCGCTTGCTCGTAAAACTGCTTCCCGAGCTAACGACGAAACAAAGGTCCTACTGATGAAATGTTTAATTCGAACAGTTTCGACGCCCCGCACATATCGATGAGGGTAAACGTTTGGTTATAGTCGCGTACAATATAAGAAGCCTGGAGTAGCCCCGCCCATACAACCCCAAGAGCGGCAGCGAATCGCCTCCGCGAATGAAAAAAATCACAGCATATCCACGAAGTGAATGATGGTGAGTGGGCGAAGCTCGGAGGGATCATTCGGGTAACCTTGAATCCCCCCCGTACATTGCCCACTCTATCATGCAAAGACGTGACAACACGTGTCACGTCTTTGCATGATCCTGGGCGTTCGATCGTGAGCTGGGCACGAGCGTCGCCGACTTGTGTTGCGGGCGCTCCCAGCCTCAGAGACAACGCCAGTTCGCGTTCCACGACAGAGGAAGACGATGCAACCCACTCAAACGCCGAAGTCCACACCAGCGCTCGACGCAACGCCTCGCCTCCGCATGCATCGCCACAGAACGCTGCTGCGAGTTGTGAAAGCCACGCGTCCTTGGCTATGGGTTGTGCCGCCGTGAGTACCGGAGCCGCCGCATGCTCCGCGACGCGGTGCTCGACTCCGAGTACCGCGTCGGCCCGACGATCCCAATTATAACAGCACCATATATCCTCTTTAATCGTCAACTATACGAAAACCACTAACGCCATCTAGTGATATTTCCAAGGACATATACACACAACGCCATCTAGTGAGCAATTCTTAAAACTAGAGCTGGCTACATACATACATACTACTACTACTACAGAGGAGGGAACGACCCACACCCTTAGGAGCTTCGCCCCTAAAAAAAATCACAGCATATCCACGGAGTGAATGATGATGAGTGGGCGAAGCTGCGGAGGTTCATCGGTAAACCGTGAATCTTCCGCGAATTCTGCGCAGTACATCATCAACGACGTGAGATCGGGCGCGTTTACACTAAAGGGTCGATGAGAGTCATGGCAACTTGCAGCTCACTTTAATTTTGCATGTACGCTGTGAATTTTTTTATTGTTTAATCACGCACAGGAGACATCTCACACAGGCAATACCTTGGAGGTCGAAAGCCAGTGCCTATATATACGCGGTGGTCAGTGAACGGTTGTGAAGCGCGAGCAGTCGGTTTTTTCAATCAAGACGCTGCCGCGACGCTGCCTCGCGATGCTGCCTGCGTCGGCGCCGCGAGGCAAGATAGGGAGGGGGGGGGGGACCGTAGGAGAGGAGAAAGAGGGGGAAGCGTAGGAGAGGAGAGGGCGATACATATCACGTACTGTCACAGCGCATTGTCTTATTATAACAGCGCCATCTATCATCTTTAATCATCAACGTATACGAAAAACTACTGACGCCATCTAGTATATCGTCACCCAACTGCAGTTTGCATGCATCTCTATGGGACAGCGCCATCTATTGTATGCTAAGGGAGACGCTACTAAACCACTGACGCCATCTAGTATATCGTCACCCAAGTGCAGCTTGCATGCATCTCTATGGGACAGCGCCATCTATTGTATGGTAAGGGAGACGCTACTGGCTACTCAGGATGCATCGACAACCGAGAACCGCCCAGATGATGCCATAAGGAGCTTCGCCCCTAAAAAGTCCTGCACGTGCACTCGGGAATGTTCTACGAAGGCGGGGTCAGCTACGCTGCGGAGCGTGACGCGAGTCTACAGTGCGCGCCCATATCTGGAGGCTTGCGCGCATCAGCCTTTGAGGGGGAAATGTCGCTGATTTCTGAAGTTTCATCCGACTACAGGCTGACTAATACGTCACAGAAGTAGATGCACTTGAAATTAGTCTGGAGTCCACTACTGCGTCGTTAATGAAATTTTTATCGTGATGCCGGTGGGTAAAATCCCAAAAGTATTCTTCTTTTCCTCTTTCTTCTTATTATTATTAGTAGCATTTGATCTTGCGTTATTATATTGTAAAAATTGAAGGAGACTTTGCACATTCCAAAGTGTGTTCGGCGAAAGCTTGTGGCTTTCGCCAAACGCATTTTATCGTGATGCCGGTGGGTAAAATCCCAAAAGTATTCTTTTTTTCCTCTTTCTTCTTATTGTTATTAGTAGCATTTTATCTTGCATTATTCTATTGCAAAAATTGAAGCAGACTTTGCGCATTACAAAGTGTGTTCGGCGAAAGCTTGTGCCATTCGACTGACTATGCCATGTGCTTTTTTTACTCTCTCAGTGGGATGGCACACAAAGTGAATGTGTGCATGTTTTAGATGTGAAGCATCTTATGGCGAAGCTTAATCCGGTAGTGGTGGTGGTGGTGGTGTGCCGCGTGGCCTCCCTTACTGCGCATGCGCAAACCCTTTCAAAAAAATAAAAATAAAAAACCTCCTCTCCCCCTCTCTCTCCTCTAGGCATCCCTCCCCAAGGCAACCACACCCTCACTGCGCATGCGCCTCCCCTCCTCTCCTACGCTCCCCCCCTCTCTCCTCTAGGCATGCCTGCCCGCGGCGTCCACACTCCCACTGCGCATGCGCGTCCCCCCCCTCTCTCTCCTCTCCTACGCTCCCCCCCTCTCTCGCCTCGCGACGCCGACGCAGGCAGCGTCTGCTAGCGAGTTTCTTGGTTGAAAAAACCGACTGCTCGCGCTGCACAAACCGTTCACTGGCCACCCCGTATATATGGCAGTGGATCTTGACCTGCAAGGTGGTGCCGGTGGGAGATTTCTCCTGTGCGTTGTTGAACAATAAAAATTCGCAGCGTGCGCGTTAAGTAAAAGCGGACTGCGGGTCTCTGTGTCCAGTCGGAGTCTTCTGTCTCTCATTGCCCATTAGCAGCGATTGGCATGTTCCAGTAGGAAACGCCGCTCCATCGCTGCGTGCTTTACGCATACCCAGTTTTAAATGCGAATGCATTTCAAGTGCGTGAGGGCGCTCGCATCACGGGAGCTCGGCGGAGCTATATATAAAAAAAAATAAAAAAAATAAAAAAAGGAAAAAAAGAACAAAAAATGAAAAAATAAATAAAAAAAGAAGAAAAAAAAACAAAAAAAAAGCAAAAAAAAAAGGCGCTGCGCCGTGCTCCCGACCGGGCTGCAGAAATTAGGCGCCTTTTCCTTCTTCGAACCACAACAAACAACCACCATATATAAATGGAGTGAAGCGCGCGCGAAATGCATTCGCATTTCCTCACGATTCCCTTCGGGGAGGTGGGGGGCATTTTTTTTCCTCTTTCTTCTTATTGTTATTAGTAGCATTTTATCTTGCATTATTCTATTGCAAAAATTGAAGGAGACTTTGCACATTCCAAAGTGTGTTCGGCGAAAGCTTGTGCCATTCGACTGACTATGCCATGTGCTTTTTTTACTCTCTCAGTGGGATGGCACACAAAGTGAATGTGTGCATGTTTGAGAGGTGAAGCATCTTATGGCGAAGCTTAATCCGGTAGTGGTGGTGGTGGTGGTGTGCCGCGTGGCCTCCCTTACTGCGCATGCGCAAACCCTTAAAAAAAATAAAAATAAAAAAGCTCCTCTCCCCCCTCTCTCCTCTAGGCATCCCTCCCCAAGGCAACCACACCCTCACTGCGCATGCGCCTCCCCTCCTCTCCTACGCTCCCCCCCTCTCTCCTCTAGGCATGCCTGCCCGCGGCGTCCACACTCCCACTGCGCATGCGCGTCCCCCCCCCTCTCTCTTTCCTCTTTTACGCTCCCCCCCTCTCTCGCCTCGCGACGCCGACGCAGGCAGCGACTGCTAGCGAGTTTCTTGGTTGAAAAAACCGACTGCTCGCGCTGCACAAACGTTCACTGGCCACCCCGTATATATGGCAGTGGATCTTGACCTGCAAGGTGGTGCCGGTGGGAGATGTCTCCTGTGCGTTGTTGAACAATAAAAATTCGCAGCGTGCGCGTTAAATAAAAGCGGACTGCGGGTCGCTGTGTCCAGTCGGAGTCTTCTGTCTCTCATTGCCCATTAGCAGCGATTGGCATGTTCCAGTAGGAAACACCGCTCCATCACTGCGTGCTTTGCGCCTCCGCAGTTTTCTCTCCTGCGCGACGCTGCGATGAGCGCCAGCGTCAACGCCGCCGCCAGTGTGAGCGTTAGCGCCCGATGGTTCTCTTCAGCGGGGGATGGTGTAATTTTTTTTTAGTTTTTTACCGAGAATCGATATAAGACGCAAGACTAATCTGCCTCCCTTTCGGATGCGTTCGTATTCTCGCGCTGTGCGCATCGTGCAGACGCCATCCGCGTTCCATCGCTTTAATTGACGGGCGCTTTGTAAATTCCAAGGTGTTCTACGCGGCGAAAGCCTGTGCTCATTGAGACGGGGCTCGGTGAAAATGAAATGCGATGATCGCGTCTCCCTCCTTGCATGATTGGATTCGCTGGGCACAACCACTCTACGGAAGCGAAGCGCGAGCGCTGTAGAGTCCGACGCTGCCAGCGTCCGTTTGTGCACCGCTGCATCGGACTCGCACGAGACTAAAAAAATGCGCCCACCTCCCCGAAGGGAATCGTGAGGAAATGCGAATGCATTTCGCGCGCGCTTCACTCCATTTATATATGGTGGTTGTGGTTCGAAGAAGGAAAAGGCGCCTGATTTCTGCAGCCCGGTCGGGAGCAAGGCGCAGCGCCCTTTTTTTTGCTTTTTCTTATTTTTTTTCATTGTTTTTATTTATTTTTTAAATTTTTTTTTCATGTATAGCTCCGCCGAGCTCCGCCGAGATCCGCCGTAGTCCGCTTTTAGTTCACCCGCACGCTGCGAATTTTTATTGTTCAACAACGCACAGGAGAAATCTCCCACCGGCACCACCTTGGAGGTCAAGATTCATTGCCATATATACGGGGTGGCCAGTGAACGGTTGTGCAGCGCGAGCAGTCGGTTTTTTCAACCAAGAAACTCGCTAGCAGACGCTGCCTGTGTCGGCGTCGCGAGGCGAGAGAGGGAGAGGGGGGGGAGCGTAGGAGAGGAGAGAGAGAGGGGGGGCGCGCATGCGCAGTGGGAGTGTGGACGCTGCGGGCAGAGATGCCTAGAGAAGAGAGGGGGGAGCGTAGGAGAGGAGAAGAGAGGTGGGACGCGCATGCGCAGTGGGAGTGTGGACGGCGCGGGCAGGGATGCCTAGAGGAGAGAGGGGGGAGCGTAGCAGGGGAGAGAGGAGGTGAGGCGCATGCGCAGTGAGGTTGTGGTTGCCGCGGGGAGGGATGCCTAGAGGAGAGAGAGGGAAAGAGGAGGTTTTTTATTTTTATTTTTTTTGAAAGGGTTTGCGCATGCGCAGTAAGGGTGGTCACCTCCTCAACCTGTCCTCCTCCTCCTCCTCCGCGGACAACGCCAACGCCAACGCTGGACGCCTGACATAGCCCGACTATGAAATGCATTCGCATTTAAAAGCCACCTAAACATCGCCCAATGATAGCGACGTAGGCGTGGTTCATGTTGGCTACCCTGTGCTGCCGAGCAAAACTAGCTCACTGGTGTACCTAGGTCATGGTGTAAGATATATAAGTCTTTATATCTTACACCGTGACCTAGGTGTACCCAGAAATTTCCTAGTCAAGTTCACGAAGGGCGAGGCGCTCAACGGCGTGTGTTTATGAAAGGTTTTGTGTATGTGTGTCCTGCTTTCTTGTGCTACCTCGCGAGTGTATGCTACGAAGTTCGTGCTTTCTTGTGCTACCTCGCGAGTGTATGCTACGAACTTCGTGAGATTGCTAAGGCTACCAGCAGTCTCAATACGGCGTCATTGTGTACGTGGTTCTCAGTATTTCGCCAGCGTCCGTGGTGTGCCGGAGTCACAGGGGCGCCCGTAAGCCACGACGTGCCGCTTCGCGGTCAGTATTTTGCCAGCGTCCGTGGTGCGCCCGAGTCACTGGGGCGCCCTTAAGCCACGACGTGCCGCTTCGCGGTCAGTATTTTGCCAGCGTCCGTGGTGCGCCCGAGTCACTGGGGCGCCCGTAAGCCACGACGTGCCGCTTCGCGGTCAGTATTTTGCCAGCATCCGTGGTGCACCCGAGTCACTGGGGCGCCCGTAAGCCACGACGTGCCGCTTCACGGTCAGTATTTTGCCAGCGTCCGTGGTGCGCCCGAGTCACTGGGGCGCCCTTAAGCCACGACGTGCCGCTTCGCGGTCAGTATTTTGCCAGCATCCGCGGTGCGCCCGTAAGCCACGACGCGCCGCTTCGCGGTCAGTATTTTGCCAGCATCCGTGGTGCGCCCGAGTCACTGGGACGCCCGTAAGCCACGACGTGCCGCTTCGCGGTCAGTATTTTGCCAGCGTCCGTGGTGCGCCCGAGTCACTGGGGCGCCCGTAAGCCACGACGTGCCGCTTCGCGGTCAGTATTTTGCCAGCATCCGCGGTGCGCCCGTAAGCCACGACGCGCCGCTTCGCGGTCAGTATTTTGCCAGCATCCGTGGTGCGCCCGAGTCACTGGGACGCCCGTAAGCCACGACGTGCCGCTTCGCGGTCAGTATTTTGCCAGCGTCCGTGGTGCGCCCGAGTCACTGGGGCGCCCGTAAGCCACGACGTGCCGCTTCGCGGTCAGTATTTTGCCAGCGTCCGTGGTGCGCCCGAGTCACTGGGGCGCCCTTAAGCCACGACGTGCCGCTTCGCGCTCAGTATTTCGCCAGCGTCCGTGGTGCGCCCGAGTCACTGGGGCGTCCGTAACCTACGACGTGCCGCTTCGCGGTCAGTATTTTGCCAGCGTCCGTGGTGCGCCTGAGTCAATGGGGCGAACATTTACGTGGGTCTCGCACGCTTGTAGAGGCAGAGAACATCTGGTAGAGCCACGTGACTGGGCTAGGTACATCTCGCACGGAATTTTCTAGGGACAGCGCCAAAAAGTGGTCAGACAACACGCGCATGTTTTGGTGCCTGTTTAGTCGCTTCGGGCGGCCTCCTAGCACCGTGCCAGGGCACGGACAGAGGGACGGACGGACGGACGCCGAACAGGCGGACGGACGCAAGCAGGAGACATTAAAGGCTTTTGCCTTAAAATGTCAAGAAAGAAGAGGAAGTGCACAAGACATTTCTCTGTCACCGTTCCTTGTTCCTTGAAGTTTCGCAACCATTATGGCTAAACTACAAAAAAAAGTTATATTGATTGGCTGACTGTCCCACTGGGCGCGATTTGCGTTTTTTCAACTTCTTTGCCATCACGACATTCGAAACACGTTCTACAGCATTGACTATGAGATATCATTGTTCGGAAGCTATATTTCTGAAAGTTTACTGCCAGCTTACTACAGGCGTGTGCTACAGGCGAATGTAGGGATAAGGTCGAGATAAATAGCAACTGGGTATCTTAGAATAGCGCACATGTCCGGTTTCTACGCTCCACGAAGAGAACAGTGTACATCGTTATGTAAAAGACCGTGCACTACACGTCACGGGCTGTGACTTACACAATAATACAATGTAGAACACGATGGCTCCCGCCACAGTCACGGTGACCAGGAAGCAGGCGGCCAAAAACAGAGGCCAAATAGAATCGCCAGCCTCTGCGGGAACGCTGGAAAAAAGTTTGTATCATAGGGAATAAGAGGATAACCCTAGAAAAAAATCGACTCATTATTCATTACCATGATCTACCATAACATTGGAATGTCTTCAATCACAATAGTGTTAATTGTGGTCGACGCAGTAGACACACTGTGGGCGATGCTGTGTCTCCCACCTATCAAGCGAGAAACATTTGCATACGCGTGCAGTTGACTACCGTTAACCGTGACCGAAAGAGAACAGTTAAACACATTGAAAGATGGACATGGTAGGCGCATTCCTGGCTCAGTGAAGCCCCTTTCACTATCCAGCTGTTGATGCTTATTGAAGTTCTTTCAATTCTCGTTCAGGGTAGTCAACTGCACGTAGGGGCATTGACTTCCAATTGAATCTGATCGTTAGACAAAATGGCTTAGGCCGGGATTATTTCATGCAGTCAGGCAACCAGCCTTGCCTCCACCACATCCACAACAATATCCACCATTATGATGGGAAATATTCCATCGTAAAGGTGCATTATTATATCGGATGATGGAAAAATTTTGATAGGTAGTTGAACCATGCACTCAATCGTGGGTTACCTCTCAGCACGAAAAAAAGGTCTTGAATGGTAAGCATATGCAAGGTGCGTACATTAGAAGGGATTGCTGAGTGCAAAATATGATATGACGGATATTTCCAGACATCTCGCTATAAATCAGAGCTGCTTTGTGCTTTCCATAGACAACAGTCTTTGTGACGGATCGCCACACAGGCACACATGCACCACGTGAGGGTCTTCCATTCAGCTCGCGCTGAATTACTGAAATGTTATTTCGTTCTGAAATGAAGTTGAGTACTGTGCATTGCTTGGCCCAAAAGTTAATGTGAAACGTTTTCACGGCACTTATTTTGAATTTCCCCTAATTTGGAGAAACTTGTTTTAGGCTGAAAATTTTTCCCAAAGCTTGTCTCACTCGATATTGTTAAATATGCAATTAAAAGTGAAGTTAACACAGCCACAGGGAAGAATAAATAGGATTAAAAAGCTTTCCGACGTGGCTCTATATTCCTGTTTTAGAACCTAAGTAGAATTTGTTAAGACACGATGAAGCGAAATTTTAAAGGCCGTCTTTTCCCTTAGTTATTGCTTTTTTATATATTCGGCAAAATTTTAAACCTTTGTTTCGTAACGTACACCACAGTGGTAATCCTCGCATTGTATTAGTAAAGGAAGTGGACATTATTTGACAATGTATTTGTCATTCATAAAGTTCCAACTAAAAATTACTTAACGGACGATTTTCGAACTTTTAAAGCGCGTACAAATAAACAACATGGATATTCTGATCTGGCAATACTTAATTTTCTATTGCAACGATTTTGCTTTTGACACCTGTTTTCGGATATGCAGTAAGAAATTAGGGCAGGAAATGTTCAGCTCGTCAAGTTGCTTTTGGGAATCTAGGCTCTGCAATATGCACTAACCCTCCAGTATCTCAAAACCTATGCTGCCACTGCATTTGTTCCTGAGAGCAAGACCAAGTGTAACAGTGCCCGGTGAACAAGTAAACTAAAATGGTCTTGGAAAGCTAGCCCTTACCTGTTGTCTAATAAAATAGGTGTCCCTTTAGTTTTACAAAAAGAAATGTTGAGGTTGAGAAGAAGAAATCAAATTTGGAAATATTATTAAAAGAGCATTTCCTTCATGCTAAAAGAAGGTAGCGGTGCAAATAGCGACGCAACAGAAAATATCAAGTTAACAGAAACGTTTACATTTAGGAATGCACTTAGGTACTTAGTGTGCTTGGTTATCGCCACGACTGGCTGCTGAAATTTGTGCATATCAGTGCTCATTTATTGTTTATAACTTCGATCTATTTGATTCTGCGAACATAGGTGACCAGCGGTGCTGACGAGCGCACTCCCGTCTAGGTTCTCTTCGGCGTTCTTCACAGCTGGTATGTCTCTGCCAACCAAACCCGCGCACCTTTGAAGAGTCTACAATGAATATTCATGACATCACGAATTGTAGCAATACGTGTTTGGCATGATATCCGAAACATCATTAAAACACATCAGCGCTCCCTTGGAGGAGGTCATGTGGTTTTTTTGTTCGTTGTCGGGCGCGGACGGGCGGTGGAAGATCAGGCAGGCGTGTTATATAAGACTCCGCTGTAAATGCAGCCAGCCACAGTGCATGCTCGCTTTCACCGACCGTGCTTGTATTCATTTTGTGTCAGCCTGTCAGGTGTCCCGTGACTCGTTACATATTTATTACCCATAATAAAAACGTGCAAATCTTCACTGTAGGTTCTATGCACATTTTCTTGCACTCGCCATAAAGTAAATCACATCACTCAGGCCCGTAAATAAAGACAACACATCCGCCGTCTTACACCACGGTTGCTGCGACGGCCGCTGCTGCACCTTCTCCCGCCGGCGCAGCCTCCGCTTCGGGCAGAATCATCGCGGCTGATGAGGCAATCGCACTTGATGCCCATTCCTGCGGTTCGCTCGCCGATTGCTCGGCACCGGCGCTGCTTGTGATGGTCGCTTGGCTCGCGCTCGTGCTGGTGCTAGACTCACTGGCCTGCAAAGATTTCGCATCGCGCGACGGCGTCGTTTGTTTGGGCGGTTGTTTGTTTGTTTGTTCTAGTGCGTGTTTTCATTATTAACCTGGGTGAAACGCTAACAAAACTAGGTGGACAAGGGCGGACAAACGCCTGTCGTTTTTCCGTCCTATATAGTCCACGTCCTCGTTTTGGCGCTTTTAGCGGCACTTCCTTGATGGCTCAGTTATTTTAAGGTAAGACACACCATGCACAAACCACAAGCTCATAACTTGAGCGCATGTTGCTTGGACCGTAAACATAAACTGCCGTTTTTGACTTGGCGAGTGTTTAGCGGAAAGCTTTAAACCGAAATATTTGCAGCCCGGTTCTACGCGGCCTTTCATATTTAGTTAGTATGCGAGATGCGCAGTACGAGTTAACTTCCGTGATGTAATAGCCACCGTCTCATACCGAAGGTCGATAACACTCCGAAAAAAAAAACGTCGCGGAGAAAAGTCATGAGAGATTAGGTGCCTTGGGCAAATTTAGGGCGACCTGGTATTGCATGGCCTTGAGATTCTTCAGTTTCATTCATTGGTTGGAGTGAGATTGAGTTTATAGC
>JALIZH010016877.1:0-28863 GCA_030522465.1 Rhipicephalus appendiculatus
GTCGTGAATATATATATATATACGGCGCATGACACCGACGGCAAAAAGAAGCCGAGTGTCCATATAATTTCTGTTGCAATAAACGGCAAATACTCCGAGATAAAAGTCTTTCTCGCACTTTCTTCGCACATTCTTACCTAGATAAGCCACTTATTGTAGGTCTGCAGTTATACCATAAAATACTGACCAGGGTACGACTGTGAAGCCTGAATAGACGATTTCGGTTGGAGTGCGTACGTACCTTCATAGGCGTGCGCACGAGGGAGGCAGAGGGGGCGACCGCAGCCCCCTAGTCACCTGAGGGGAGGGGACGCAAAGTCTGTCCCATACATTGACCTAATAGGGAGGGGGGGGGGGGCGCTGCAACGAACCTTCGCCCCCCTAGAGGGGGAATCCTCCGCACGCCTGTGCGTACCTTCGACCCTTATACACCAAAACTTATCATCAGTCTATGCCAGATTACAATTTAATCAGCGCAGTCAAGTCCACAATTAAAACGAAACCGCAATGCGCAAACGAAATTGCTTCAGGACCACGGCGAAACTAATGTATACATCTTATTTTGTTCCTGTACATAGGTTTCTTTAGCTCATGAGGAGTGGCGCAAAATTAAGTCATAGTATCTCCGGAAAATTTTCTCCTAAATTACTGCTTGGTTTGAAAATTGAAGAGCGCACAATTGAATACTGCAATTTTCAAATGTCAGATGTTCAACAATACGTCGTGGTTTTCCCAGAAGGGCTGAAACTTCTCATAGCTGAGTCTATCATAGCTTATTTTCCTTCATCCGGCGCATAATTTTGCGCTCCGTTGTACGGACGTCCAAAACGTTGACCGGAATACATAAAAGGCATGCAGAAGGCTACCATATCGTGTGCTTTCAGCTCTTCCCGAGAAGTGGCCTGGTCCTTCAAGAATTGGTAGGCAAGATATCCCATCACACCATGCGTAAATTACCATTTTTGCACTTATACCGTGGTTATCACGTCAAATATTACCACCTGCAAGATCATCAAATAAATTGATGCTTTTTGATTTGCAATTGAGGTTATATACAACGTATGAGACGTATGAGAACTCTCTCTCTTGTATTTTTCGAGAATTTCTAAAAATACATGCACTAGGACCAGGTCTTCCTGTGATTTCTTTTCCGTATTTAAGACGGTCGTAAAAACAAAACATGACATGCACGATTTTATCTCAGATACTGCGCATATAGACCGTGCGTATAAAGATTAGGCCACCAGCATTCTCGACATAGCACTGTCAGTTCTGATGCGTGATATATTTATGGCGGCATTCGTCACTACGTTTGTATAGCACTTATCCCAGCGGAGACCGTATTGGTATAACGTCCCACATTCATTTCTTCGTGAGACGTTATTAACTTCAAAGATACTAATTTCGTCACCCCATCTCACTTGCTGCTATCGTGGACTGCTTTTCCTATTCCTTGGGAAGCACTGTGTTCCTAATGCTATCCACCGCTTGTCTGTCCTACGCGTTAAGTGGCCAGTTCCGATCCTGTTTTTTTTTTCGCTTAATGTGAAATAGGATATGCGCAACAACTGTTTGGTCCCCGTTAAATAAATACAAAATGAAACATGAACTTCGCAAGATTTCATGCATTGTCCGCACGGACAATAGGTGACAATCTTAACAACTAGGCAGCAGACATATTATTATGCTTAGTATATGCCGTTACACTCGACTAAGGGCCGCGCTCGTGTAAGGGCCGCTCCCCCCCAACTTGGCAGTCCAATCTAAAAAAAAAAAAAAACTGGCCAGCAAACGGCAGCTTCGTCGCGTGTCGCGGAACGGGCATTTCGCGGGAAGCCACCAGATGGCAATAGCTGTCCCTGGGGCTTCGTAACGCGGCGCTATCTGTGAGCATCGGGCGCGCGGCACTATCTGGGAGATCTTGTCGCTGTTCTCGCCGGCATCATTGATCTTTAGTGCCGCCGTTCATTTTGACGACTGCCTATAGGAGAACCGCTTGCGATGGAAACTAAAAAATGCTTAACCGTGTACGATGCCGCGTTCAAACTTCAAGTTGTCGCATACGCCGAACAGAATGGAAAACGTGAAGCCGGCCGAAATTTGCACGTCGACAAGTGCGTGCGTCGATGGTGCGACCAAAAGGAAGAGCTGTCCGGGACAAACAAGACTAGGAAAGCATTCCGCGGCAAGCCTCCAGCACTCGAGACGCAGCTCATGAAGTACGTCACGGACATCAGGAAAGACGGCTACGCGTTGTCAACCGAGATGCTCCGCGTCAAGGCCCTTGCAATCGCACGCCACATGACCCTTTCACCCACGGATTTCTAGGCAAGCGAGGGATGGCTTCGGAGATTTATGAAAAGACAACAACTCAGCATCCGCCACCGGACAGCACTCTGCCAGAGACTTCTACGAGAGTACGATAACACAGTGATCGACTTTAACCGTTTTGTTAACGCTCTGCGAGCGGAGCACGAGTACCATCTAGTCCAGGTTGGAAACGCGGACACAACGCCGGTTTGCTTCGATACTCCTGAGAACACGACGGTTAACCAAACCGGCGCGAAGAGCGGCCTTGTGCGCACGAACGGTGCCGAGCGTCAGCGTTGTACTATAATGCTGTCTGTCACAGTGGACTGAAGGAAGCTTACCCCGTATACGGTGTGTTTAAGGGAAAGACGCTACCCAAGGAGAGCTTAACGAATGGAATGATCGTCAGAGTGCAAGAAAAAGTCTGTATGTCCGATGAACTAGTGGTGGACTGGATGAAAACGGTGTGGGCTATCCGGCCGGGAACCCTGCTGCAACGGAATGCCCAGCTCGTATTGCACAGCTTTCGTGGCCACCTCACAGAGCGCGTGAAGGCTCGTCTTGCAGAAGCTCGTACGCATCTGGCGGTCATCCACGGTGGTTTAACAGGCATGCTGCAACTACTGGATGTGTCAATTAATAAGGTGTTTAAGGCAGAATTCAGACACCAGTACTCGCCGGCTACAGTGAGAAAACGCCGACGGGACGACTAAGAAGGGCGTCATTTCAGCTCGTCTGCTCTTGGATTTCAAACGCGTGGAGTGCGGTGTCCACGGACATTATTGTAAAGAGTTTTAAGGTCGCCGGTATTTCCTGTGTCATGGACGGCACTGAGGACAATTGGATACATGAACGTGTGGCTGATCCGAGCAGCGGCAACGAGCCGAGCCTGAGCAGCAATACCGATGCAGACATCTAGCGAGGAAGTCTGCAGCTAGACGCTAGATATCCCATCGTAAGGCATATATGGCACTATTAAATAGGTTTTTCCATGCGTGGATCGAAAGTTGAACAAATGATTCACACTTCCGTGGAAGGGCCGCACCCCATCAAAATTGCGGAAAAAAACTGCGGCCCTTACACCAGTGTATACGGTATATCTGAACCCCACGAATGCGTTATACACGCCGTGCAAAGCACAAAGAAAAGTTTGTGTAAACACTGCGTCAACTTTCATGGTGTAGGAATAAGATCCATCAGCAGAACACCAGGATGGTATGCAGCATGGTATGCATTCCCATTAAACATCTTCTTCTTCATCAGAAAAAAAGGGTATGTCCGACATTTTGGATGCAAATCATGCGTTTCGCAATCCGCCTTTCAGGGGGGGCGCACCAGATGCCGTCTGACGCCAGAACGAAGACCACATGCTGATGTCGCACGAAATCAGCGTCGTATGGAAGGCCGCAACCGACAGCAAACTTAGGCTTTATAACAGGTTGTGGCACAGAATGAAGCTATGCTTATGCATCCCTTGGGCTACAATCAAATGGGATATTGTGCTGTTAGCGAATCTCCCCAAGTCACTTTTGTTAAGTCACATTTTTTTTCAGGTTCCGTTTTCTGAAACATAAAGAATTAGGACCGAAATTGCTAGCATGCACTACACCGATGTCCTGACATTCGCAAAGTCTGCGTTCATGGGAAGCAGCCATTGGGCAAAGCAAACTGGGACGGTGACGGGGTGATAACAGCATTATTTCAAATTAACGAAGTCACAAAATTTGCGCATTTTTGGCATCTACGACATCAGGAAAATGGTTACGTCGGCCCCCATTTTTTCTGTTTATAGGAACATCAGGACTTTCCTATCAAAATAATGCCTATACTAAAGTGTCTAATACGTCAGGAAAAAGAAATGATTTTTTGTGATCTTTCAATGTTCACCCAATGTCGTAGGCTTAGCCACGTTTCTAATTCGCTCATTTTAGAACAAGAAAAACAAACTCAAACGTTCATTTTTTTCACTTTATTAAAAGTGGATAACGCTTTATAATCTGTTGATAGAAGCCTGGCTGTTCTTCAAGCCATGTAGTTTACTTCTTCTTGCCAAATTCGATTCCTCCATGTCCGACACCGCCTCCAAGAGCAGCAGCTTCGTTGATGAGCACAGCTGTGAACGAAAAAAGAGCATGGGCCATAGATATTTTAATCAGTGAACCTCATCTCTGGTATCCCTGATGCCTTGAGATCTGTGCGCGAGATCTTGTTCAGTAGCGGACTGACAAGTGGTTTTTCTTTGCAAAATGAGGCCGCCATATTTTAGGACATCCGGCAACTGAGTACGTGGTCTGTTGAAATTCGACATCTAACCATTCATACGAATGTTTTTATTAAGCATCAGTCACCTTCGCGTCGCACCTGTGGTGGGCGCTGTGAACTACATACCTCACCAGGGCGGATCGGTACAATTTATAAAATAAAATTATTTTCGGGCAGTTAAAAAAGAAACATTTGTTTTTGGTGCGCCACAATCAGTTGCAATCATTATCCTTTTGCTGGCTTGCGCACTCTCTGTCGGCCGCGTGCAATGATCAAAGGGTGCCTAAAAGGGGTTATGTCCGCATCGCGTATGCCTCGTTGTTTGCCAAGAATTGCATTTCATTGTTTGGGGGGCCAGGGCTGCGTGTTCTAGAGTTGCAAGCGCATGTCACACGTTGCCTATACGCTTAAGAGAATGTTTCTCGAACACAATTACACTGTTCAAAAGCGTTTCACAATTGTTGTACTCCCTCCTTCAAGCAGACAATTTACTTCCACGTATTTAAAGCAGCTTCAGGAAACATCTAGTTCGCAGGAAGCCCAGGCATCAAATTCCCTACTAAAAGAAGGAAGCAATAAACTTTTCGCGAGTTAGTGAAGATGCTCTTACCGTGGAACATTTACTTACTATTCGTCATGTAAGCCGCTCATTATCACATGCCAAAACACAATCCTAAATTCCCGTTTTTCTTCAAAGAGACAATAAACACGCCATAGCAATACATTCCGTGCGACCACATTTCGGGAATGTCATCAGAATAACATCGTTTGAGCAGAGCTTCTCGTACATAGCGCAAATAATATATCCCACATAGGTGCTACTGTATGGAAAACAAGAGACCACAGCGAATGTGCATTGAAATAATACCTAATGCAACGGCAACCCACACAAGGGCACTCACTCCAACCAGACCGTTCATGTTGACTCGTGCTGCAGAAAAGAAAAGACATTGTAAATTAACATCCCGGACTTACACAAGTAGTATTAATGACAGAATTCAAGGTTTGATTCCAACGCGTAATTTACTTGATTTTTCAACTGGAACACTCTACCAATAGAGCAGCACCGTAGGTATTTCAGTGGTAGATTGCAAGCAGCGTGCACGCTTAATTAGAGTGGATTCATTTGGTTCCTTTAAAAGGTGAATGGCGAGGACAGTGCCTAATGAGTCATCTGAGTAAAAAATCAGCAGTTGTAATGACATATATGAATACAACAAGTCATTCTACCCGAATGCCATATGTTTATGAGCAGATAAAATAGAGCAAAATATGGAATTCCTTTTTTTCGCAAAATCAAGAATCGTCTGATACGTGGGTGATACGCTGAAATTGGCCGTGCTTCATCGAACACAATTTTTCCCGTCTTGATAACTGAAACAGCAATCAGCGCAGTTCGATATACTACATGCGGCAGTTGTGGCATATTTTTGATATTTTTATTTTTGCCCAATCGCAGGGTCACAAAATTGTTCTTTCTCGCTGTTGATGCTGTACATATAATCACCTTCTATGAGAGAAAGGCGCATACTTCTATTTTAAAGGTCCCTTTTTCCCTTCCATCGCAGATGATTATTTAAATAAGCCGCAATTCGTAGTGCCATAGAATACTCACCAAGGTTCGATGCTGAAGCCTCGATAGAAGAATTCTGTTGAAGTGCGTTGGTGCTAGTGGCGCTTATATACCAAAAATTCCCATCACTCCGGGCCATTTTACGGCTTAATCAGCGGGGTCAAATCCATAATTCAAACGGAAGGGCAGTGCTTTTGACAGGTAATTTTTCCATTTGACATGTTTGAATTCTATATCAAATAGAAAGGGGAATAGATGACAGAACACACCAAAAACTTTGAAAGCTCACTCACATTGTGCTAATTGAAAAAAAAGATGGTACGGTGAGTACGAAAAATACATTTTCTTTTTTTTTCATTGGATTAGATCCGCGAAAGTCACAATATACCAAAGACCACCTGAACGACAACTTTCATATATCCAAACACACTTTAGGCACTCAGGAGTTCTTTTTCACAAAATTCCTTGATTATTACATTTACCTCTGCCGTGATCATCTTCAGCCTTTAAGCAAGCTTATGTAACTACATTTTGACAATCCGACAACCTTGAAGAAAATAAATGAAGTATTTCGCTTTAATTAAAGAAACGACGTAGGATAGTTGATAATAACAATGGAAATAGCGCGTTTCTTCAAAAGTGTTACAATATGAATCCTGGAATAGTTTGCCATTCGGAGGAGCACAACATTTTGCACGTAACCTGGATGTGCTCAGTGTAAGAAAATAATGGCACACTACGACACACACGTGGCTACAACTGTAATGTTTTACTCCTGCAGCCTGTCTTTAAAGTATGATATACTTCATATATTTCCCTTTACAGGTTACACGCACCACTGCTTGTGCGGCACTAGAACGAAATCGACTTTCGGAGCATGCTAACAGCGAAACATTTTTAGGCTAAGTTTTATTGAAGATGAATCGTAAAGAATTATTTATCGTGTTTTTAGCAACAGAACTTCTTTTCCTATATAAATTTTGAGCCTATTGACCGAAACAGAAAATGCTCCTTTCACTTTTATATTTCTGACCTCTCCAGAAAAGTAAATCACGGAGCAGGCCTGAAGAGATGGAAGATACTTCACAAATATCCTCACGAATAATAAAAAAAAGAAAAAGCTCTCTGCCAACATAGCTCTCACCAAACGACACTCTATAATGTATAGTTTCATGAACATATCGGCCAAGGAGCTTAATATGAATTTTGATTTCTGTGCGCTAGCCGCAGTAGCAGCCTACGAGGTTGTCCGCGCAGATGTGCTCACCCGGCTCTTTTCCAAAAGCAAATAATATTTATTGTTTTTTTCTCACTTGGACTCAGAGGTAAGGTTATATGCTGGTATTCGCATAAGGTTGAGTGAAAATCCATGACAGGCGTTAAAAGTGTATCACACTCATAAAGGATCGTATGAAAAAAAAGCCGGCAGATCCCACGCACTGTGGGAATCGATGTAATGCGAAGCAGCCAGGAAGGAGCAAATCATGCTTTACATAATTTGCATGTCATGTTTTACATGTTACGATCTGTCATTTGTGTTCGTCATACAGTCACGTCGCGATATACCAATTTTGGTGTATGTCAAGCTAGCGAACTGGACGCAAGCGCACCATGAGCGTGACATGTAAATGGCATTGTAGATGACATGCATGCCAAGATTTTCATGTTACCACCTGTCACTTATGTTGTTATACAGTCATGTCACTCAATACCAAATTTGCTGTATATCAAGCCAACTGAACGGCCGCGAGCACGCCATGAGCGTGGCATGCAAGTCATGTCGCACATGACAAGTCATGATTTCCATATTACCAATTGTCATTTATGTTCGTCATACAGTCATGTTACTCAATACCAAACTTGGTGTATATCAAGATAACGAAACGGCCGCGAGCGCGCCATGAGCGTGGAATGCAAGTCATGTCGCTCATGAAGTCATGATTTCCATATTACCACTTGTCATTTATGTTCGCCATACAGTCATGTCACTCAATACCAAATTTGGTGTATCTCAAGCTAACGAAACGGCCGCGATCGAGCCATGAACGTGGCATGCAAGTCATGTCGCACATGACAAGTCATGATTTCCATATTACCACTTGTCATTTATGTTCGTCATACAGTCATGTCACTCAATACCAAATTTGGTGTATACCAAGCTAACGAAACGGCCGCGAGCGCGCTATGAGCGTGGAATGCAAGTCATGTCGCTCAGGAAGTCATAATTTTCATATTACTACTTGTCATTTATGTTCGTCATACAGTCATGTGACTCAATCCCAAATTTGGTGTATGTCAAGCTAACGAAACGGCCGCGAGCGCGCCATGAGCGTGGCATGTAAATCATACTTTTCATGACAAGTTATTCATGATTTTCATGATATGACCAGCCATTTATGTTCTTCATACAGTCATGTTATGCCATACCAAAGTTGGTATAAATCCCATTAACGATACGACCAGGAGAGCACAAAGTCGTAGGCGGCTAGATAGCTAGATAGATAGATACGCTCAAAGTCGCCGAAGTTCGCTAAGAAATGCTTCGCATTTAATACAAATTTCTTTCCAACATCAAAATCAGCGTCATCATCTTCATCAGTATCATTCTCGGCCTTCTTACTTCTACTGAAGCCTCCCCAGTTACTGATTTTGGGCGAGCTGATTCCAGTTTTTCCCTGCGAAGTTCTTTGTTGTGACTCTCTGTATCTCTCCACCTTCCTCCACTGCATTTGCCATTCAATGGGAACAATAGGGGATATTCATAGCTTTGTGCTCTGGCAACACTGGGCGCGTCCGCCATTTTTTGATGGGCACCGTCGTGGAATCGTCTGCTAGCATCTCCATAAGGAGATGCCACGGAAGAGGCTGAGCCGCAGTCGTTGGCGTAGGTTTCCGACCGAAAAAATACGTCTTTTTCTTTCGTCATCCAGCCCCTAACGATTAGTGAACCTCGATGTGCTGCCAAAAATAGGCGAGAACGTAATATCGGAGCTCTGAACGCTTCAAAACTCATCCGAACAGGCTGCTGCACGAGGCGCATCTCTTCGCAAAGCCGAAGTGCTGTTATCTAGTGGCATGTGCTTCTGATCTGAAGTAAGGCGTTCAAAAAAAGTGTTCGTGCGACTCTCAAATTTCTCTGATGACCTTGAGCATCAATACATCTTCATTGTATTTCCCACTGCGATCATTATAACACGCGTCAGATAAGGACATTACGTTCTTTCTGCGCAACCTGTGCAACGCTGTGCGGCATTCCTCGGCTCTTTTCTTTAGCCACAGACATCTCTAGACCCTTCGCAATAGCGTGTGCACGCCTCCGTGGCATGCGAAAGCACAGCATGACATTTTAAAAATTTTTATAAATTTTTAAAATGTCGTGCTCTGTGCTTTAGCATCCCACGGAGGCGTGCATTATCACGCACCGCGCGATATTGCTAACAGCATACAAGCATACAAGTGCCCGCGACCAGTGGAAAGATGAGAACGATGGTCTACCGAACAAATAGCTCGTTCTGTAGTATGGCTCCGTAACTGAGCGTTTCGTGTTCGCAGCGCACGCTGACCGCATGGAAGCAAATGAAAAATAAAAGCGTAGGGTAAGGGGGGTGTAAAGCGAAGGGCAGACGCGGTGGGCGCACACAAGGTGGGTGCCTACCTTGTGGGCGCCCACCGCGTCTGCCCTTCGCTTAGCTTCGACTAGGTGGAGTCTATTCCACGTCTGCCCGGAATAGACTCCACCTAGTCTGTAGGGACCTCTAACGAGGTTCTACACCTATCTTTTGTTATTAAATGTTTTTCACCACCTCCACCCATCTTGCGAAGCTTGCAAAGCGGTGGCTGTTTGATTCTTTGCGATTGGGTCCCGTTTGGCGGCACTGATTTAGCGCGGTCGCATGCAGCAGCGCCTGTGGCATTGATTATGCACGTGTACTTAGTAAGCCCTTGCTTTCGTTGATCTGCAACACCGACAAGCTAATGTTAATCAATCATGCGCTCTCGCGCGTGTGCAATGTCGGCCGTCTGTTTTAAAATGCGAATAGCGTAATATATTCTTCTGGAAGTCCAGCTATGTTGCAGGCGAGCAATTAAAATGCACGGAGAAATAAGAACTGAGGTTGTAGAACACTTTTCCGCGCGCTGGTCATTTCCGAACCTAAATACAGTGCCGATTTTGATGACGACACAAGTGCGCGTCTGTATGTTCCTTTCTTCGTTCATGTAACTCATAAATTCGAATAAAATTAGTCCTACCTTGTTCCCGGCATTGTCAGGGCTCCCTCATTGCTTGAACAGTGCAAGAAACATTGGGAAGTCATCGCAGAACGAAGATACACAGTCAGCAACTAGCAGCGTATAGGATGCAATATGCGACTGGTTTCGTGTTCTTGCCCAACACAACATGGCGGATCGAGCTTACGGGATCGTTGACAGGTGGCACTGTACATTTTTGAGCGATATATACCGCGACAGTACATTTTGCATAGAATGCGAATGAATAGGTAGCAAAGAGAACGTTGATATTAGCAAGGGACTAAGACAAGGATGTCCCTTGTCCCCGCTGTTATTCATGCTGTATATGGTGAGGAGGAAAAAAAGCGCTAGAAGGGAGCAACATTGGTTTCAATCTGTCACACAAACAAGACGGCGTGTTTATTGAGCAGAAGCTTCCAGGTTTATTTTATGCGGACGATATTGTCTTATGTGCGGACAGTCTAGATGATATACAGTTTCTGGCGGATATATGGGGAAGAGTAGGCGAAGCTCTTGGACTAGGATTTAAAGAACAAAATGTGGATTGATGGTATTCAATGATCGTGATGATCAGGCGGCGTCAATACAGGGAAAGAAATACTGAGGGTAAGCGAGTACGAGTACATCGGAGTATGGGTAAATGAGGGTAATAGATACGTGGAGATACAGAAAAGAGCCTCGGCAGCAAAGGCAAAGAGGAATGCTGCAATAATGAAGCGCAGATCATTGTGGGGATACAATAGGTACAAGGTGCTTCGAGGTTTGTGGAAAGATGTAATGATTCCGGGACTTACTTTTGGAAACTCAAGTGGTGTGCATGAGGTCAGAGGTGCAATGGGGAACGGATGTAAATCAAAGGACTGTGGGACGCGATATGGAGTGGACAAGTTTTTTGCCGACGGAAGCTCAGAGCAAAAGAAGCGTTGAAGAGAGGCTAAGGAATATGAAAGAGAGTAGATGGACAAAGAAGGTGTTCCGTTATTTCTATAAGAAGAGCACTGACACAGTGGAGAAAAAGAACTAGGAGGCTCACTAGTAAATATACAGCTGGCAGTGTAAGAGGTATGATAACAAAGAGCGTTCAACGTAAGGTCAGAGAGGCGGAGAGGATTAGCTGGATGGCAGCGATGGAAAAAAAGGCGGCTCTGTGCAATTAGCAAAAAGGGAAAAATGAAATAAGGAAGAGGCTTTTCATGATAATTCAAGGGGAAGCACTTTACTGTTTGACGCGAGATCGAGCTGTCTTAGAACGCGTAGTTATAAAGCGAGATTTAGTAACGAAGAAGAACAATGTTTATGCTGCGGGCAAGATAAGGAAACGACGGAGCATGTTCTGATTGAATGTGGAGATATACACCCAGGCGCACGCTTAGGCACGAGCCTACATGAAGCCTTTGGTTTTAGGGACAACAATGAAAAGCTGAACACGCGCGCGATAGAAATAAGTAAGAGATGGTTAGAGCATTGGTGGCAGAAATCTATAGAGAAGGGACAAAAATAAATAGTAGGAAAACTTAGGACATTCTTCCTATAGGGCAGAAAACTGGGCTATGAATTTACGTTGTTTTTTTCCTATGGTAAGATAGATTTAATAGAAATAGACATTTAAGGCATTAGGCCAACTTTAAAAAAAAAGAAAGACGAAAAAGTCTTTTTTCTTTATTTGTCGAGCTTGGTGGCACGCTGGTCACCTCCCCGTTATAAAGGGGACGCTCACAACATCCATCCATCCATCCATTCATCCCTCCATCCATCCCCATGTGCTGTTCTAACTAGTGCTGTTCTGTCTAAAGCTAGGCCAGATTTGGGTAAAATGGATTGACCGGGATCAAGCGTAGTCGACTTGACTCCATATTTTGGTGTCAAGTCGACTACGCTTGATCCAAGACACCTAGATAGTTATCTAGGTGTCTTGAGATTGAGTTCTAACATTGCCCTCACTAACCTATCATTATTTACCTTGCTTCTGGCACCTAGTCATGTACTATGCCTGGGTTGCAGCATACAGTAAAATCTATTTTGTTCTTGATTTGAGCGTTAGTTTTTGCACGACCACTTCCAATTTCGATGCCTTTGAAACAGTTTGTATAATGTGGGCATTTTCTGTTATTATGCAAACTCCGCTCTCATCTTTCGCTTGTTATTCTTCGTGTTGATGACCTCAGATAAATGGGAAGGGTCCCTCGATAGCCCACTTCTCGCCCACGAGCAATGGGCCGTGAAACAGGCGCACGAAGCGGCCGCCAGGCATTCCCTGTCGGTCCCTACGTGGGAGACGCCCGCTACGCGCTAAGCGCGTCATGCAGGACAAAGTTTTTTCAGTCCAGCCAATCCAGGTGCCCAGTTTACTAATTTTTTCTTGGTGTTTTGTTTTCCTCCTGCCTTCAACGTGAATAAGTGCATCGGTGCTGCATAAAAAACCACTTTCCTGTACTCATTGACAGCTAGAAACTTTCTTTCAACGGCTGTCCCGTGCGTTCTTGTCAAAGTACGACATACCGTATATTTCTGGTCTTTCGGATTTATTAGAAAAAAGGGGTGTCAGAAAGCACAAACAATATGCAATCGCGAATGTCTTGGTGTCCTGTTCAACTACAACAATTTGTGAAACGCCTCATAATCAAATAGTAAGGTCCACTATGAATTTGAGTAAGGAATGGCTGACGCTCGAAATATGACGTTACATGTTCCACAACGAATCGGTAGTGACCACTTCACTGAATATGTTTGTTAAGTTTTAATACATTTATTTAAGTTGATAAATAAAGTAACAACTGAATAATTTGTACATGTGTGATACATCCACATTTATTTTTGATGCCTATATATTATGCTTCGGTATTCGTGATGTTTGTTTTCACGCAGCTCTGCCATAATAAGAACAGGCCGGGCTACCTCTTCCTGCACTCCGTACTTCGTACAAGAGTTTAGTTAGTTTAGTCGCTGCACACCACTTGTTCTCAACGTTACTGCAGTAACTGAACTTTCCAGTCCACGTCCGCTTGACTTGCGCTTATTACAAGCTGTCTCTCATACGAAGCTGGCTTTGCCATCTTTTAAGCTTTCTTGTCTTTTTAACATCCAGTAATGTTACTGGCCACCAATTTATTTTGGCCCACGCAGGAAAGTTGAGACAGGTTATTTGCCCTCAAATTTCAATTCAAGGTGTCAGCTTACTGGATCATAATTTATCCGTCCAAGATAATGAATTTATTAGGTCTCCTGTTTCAATGTTGCTTTCCGTTGGGTCTGTTTCGGCCGCATAGTGGCATTATTTCTCTTTTATGCCGATAATTCACTTCTTTTACAGTGCGCATAGGTGATTTTTCTCGGCAGTGTAAACAGGTTATTTTTTTCTGGTATTATGGGCGCAAGTTATCAGCTTTGGAACCTGCTGTTGCTCTGTGTATTTGACTCTAACCAACTGTCAGCTTAGCTTCTAGCTAATTCTAGCCTCTAACAGTATTGCCGCTGACAGCTACCTTCACAATTTTGCCCGTCGCTTTTGTCGAGTTGATTTTTATAAATTTGGTATTTTTGAGTAAATCACATGTCTGACCTGGCCTTTCGACTCGACTAAATCTCTCCCGGAGTGTGGACGGCGGAAATGCCATCAATTTTTTTTCGTTTTGACTGAATGCTCTAGATCTCACAAAAAAAAATGCGCTGAAGGCGCGTTGTTCATCCCATTCACATCGCTGATTGTCTCTGTCACAACACACGTCTGAGTTGTTCACTCTGAATTCGTCTTTCGCTTTACGCCGCTGTCATCTCAACTTATAGCTTATAAAAAAAAAACTTTTTTCCTGGCTCTCTGCTGTTACAATTATTGTCCCTGATTGCACCCATCACAATTCTGAGCACCCGCCTTGTTCAGTTGGTTTGTAGATTGAGGAATTGTGCTTCCATGTCATGTCAACCCTTGCTTCGGCAGCCCTATGAAATTTTTGTCTCATTGGGGGCAGGCCTAAATATAATCAATTACATTGCGTTCACTGCTTGAAGCAGATAGCGCAAAAATCTGACTGATCTTCTTTTCGCATGTCATTTATATTGTTCACCGTGCCTGCTACAACATATTTGTATAAATAATGAATCCTGACAGTCATGTCACTCATAGTCATATGAGCTTCTGGGCGCAGAAATACCTTGATAAATTTCAGGATCTTAAAACAGGAACCGGCGAAACGGGCGTCAGTTGAGTTTGTCATAACTCTCAGCACAACTATTTGTGCTGCACCGACGTGACGGTTGTAATAATTTCAATCCACAGGAAACGATGCGCAAGTCTTTAGCGCGAACGAGAAGGGAGAAAATCTAAAAACAATCGGTTTCTTCAGAAACCCTCGGCACTATACGCCACTTCGTACAAGAACATTTCAACTAGTCTTTCAAAGGCCCCATTTGCATGCAATATTCTGACTTGAGGAAAATTCTCACTTGCAAGCAATAATCTAATGTATTGTAATTGCAGACTTGCTTGCAATCATCATCAATCTACATAAATTGAAAGAGCCTCCGGCTTTCTGCGGATAACCATGTGAGGATGCGGAAAAGTGGTTGGAAGGCAGCAACTTTCAGCACCTGGCACTGTGATGAGAAACTTCGCCATGTCTACCTCAGACTTGGCAATAGCCGGAAGGAATCTGGTTCGAAAACTGCGAGTCTACGCTAACCATATGGCTTTCTGAACTCCTTTAGGACCGTTCTCCGCGATTAAGTGGCTGAAACCATTCTTGAGTTCCATGTACAACTCTGTAACGAAGACATCGGGATGAACACTGACAACGATCTTTGTATTTCGCCATGTTACCCCGCCATGTCGGAGGCGAGGAAGATTGGCTTCCAGTTGGGGACAGTCAAGCGATAGCACCTTATGGGACTAGTATGCAACCCTCCCTGGACTCAACCGTCCCTCACTACCAATGAAATATGCCTACACTACCACAATGCCGAGCTATAGCTTGAAACTGTTTCAGAAAAAAAAAACACTATATGAATGTCGTGTAATTGTAAGACAGCGTTAAAACATGTGAATTACCCGACGAGTGGATGTTTTCAAGGCCCACGCATTTCAAAGTACTTTGGAATAATTAATCATGATCACCTACAAATGCATCAAGGAAGTGAGCAGCTGCGTAGGTTCGCGTTTTCCGTTACGGACACGTTGTGTGGTTTAAAAAAAATAGGGTGTTTTGCGGATTTAGCAGCTGTAGAAGCATGAGGCATTTTGGGATAGTTTCAAACAGCGAATGTTAAGCGCCCAGTCGTTCATTTCCTTACGGCGCGGTTGAGGCGTTCACGGAGAACGAAAGCCTGGCTAGAGCAACTGAGACAGCGAAGCACACGGCTCTTGATTAGTGTATCGCGTCCTGCTCTTGAACGTGAAGCTCAAGCATCCTGCACTTATTTTAGGGATCACAAAGCTGTCTGATTGTGCTGGCGACATGCACTGGACCCGGCGATATTCACTGCCGAAAAACTGACAGGTGAACGTATATTCTGAAACGGTCATTTTTGCCAGTAGGGAGCATTTTAGAAGGCCACTTAAACTGCTATAGACCGCTCAAGTTACGAGGCACTAAAATCTCCGACGGTTTAAATCGCTTAGGTCCGTTGTTCATCAAGTCTTCTTCTTTAACTATTCCAAAGACCTACAGCTACAACTAATATTTTAGTAAATATCAGATGTCAATCCAACGGGATAGCTGGCAAATTTCACTCACCAGTGAACTGTTAAGGAGATACGCATAAAGTGCGCTATAGAGTTAGGGCACTTCAAAGTCACAGTGATCATTCAGGGTCGTGTGAGCACTGCTGGTGATACAATGGAACAGGAAGGAGATTCCATAGACCAACTTTTGAAGTTATTTTAGGTTAGTACATTATACAGACTCTAGCTAGCCGAGGAATAATGCGGCGCCCCTACATATGACATTTTATCAATAGCCCTCTGATTTTAGAGGAGTTCAACGCGGCGCGGAGAACGTGTGGGAACTCCGGAATAGGCCTATGCAGGACAACATATAATATGCTGAAACACTTACATGTACACACGTTTGCAGCCATTCTCTTTCTGTTGAACAACGTGTGGTCCTTGCTTGGGAGCTATATAGACTTCTATTGACTAGCTGCTTCTGCAAGGCGCTAAAAAAACTACCTTGCAGTGAAGGCGCGAATACCAGACCTCACTGAATATGAAGCGTCCGTCCGCGTCATGGCGTCACTCTATGACACATTAATTCTTTGACGCCGTTATCACATCACACGATGACCTCATCATGTCATCAGTCAACGTTGCCGATATTTTGAAGTATTAATGTGGAAACCCTGGCACCTCTAAATAGCGATGGAATAAACTAATGCATTTCACACGAATCGCCCTGCGACTAAATTCATAACAAAACAAGCTGAAATTGACCAGATTTCAACCCGGGCCCGTCGAACAATGGACGAGTATCTTCACAATTCGGGGGCACCCATATCCTTGTAGTATGTAATTATTGTTAACGGTATCAATGCGTTTACTCGCACCTGAAAACAAATGTACCGAAAGTAACGTTCTGTAAGGACTTACGACTTTCGTTGTGGTCGAATAAAAGCCCTCTGCAGAATACCAGAAGCCGACATGCAGAATTGTACACACGAGAAAAGTTTGGTTTTCCGACATTTTGCATGCCCATCATGAGTTTCCCAATGTGCTTTTAGGAGGCCGCGCGAGATACTGGCTAACGCTTCAAAGAAGACTACTTGCTGATATCAAACGGTAACACCATCGTATGGGAGACCGCTATCGACAATAAAGCTACGCTTTATTGTAAGTTGCGGTCAAAGAAGGAAACTATGCTTAGCATCCCTTGAACGACTGTCAAATAGGATATTGCGCTCGTCAGTTGAAAAGCTCCGACTAGTATTAATGGGTTCCAACCTTTTATAATTTCACAGCGAGTCTCTCACAGTAAGTTGTGTTCATTGAGATTTTTTTTTCAGTTTTCTTGCAACAACCTATCTGGTATGGAGTAAAATTGCTAGCATGCACCACACTCAGGACCTGAACGTTGTAAAGTCTGCGTTCATGCGAAGCAACCATTGACCAAAGCTAACGGGGATTGTGACGTCGTGTTAACAGCTGCACTTCAAATCAGGGCTGGGCATTATTGCGATACAAGAGTATCGCGATAGTGCTTCAGAAATACTTTTGATTATCCGTATTTCTGTATCGAGATACATTTGAAAAAATTTATTTGTATTTCTCTAGTGAAATACTTTTGTGGTGTATCGATTGTATCGCGATACTATGCAGGTCACGAATATCTCGTTACGTTCTTTTTTGCCGGAAATGAGCTAAGGTGGGCCTCCAAAAGGGGAATGAAGGTTCTTTTTTTTGCCAAGACAAGCAAAGGCACACCACTAGTCGGCGACATAGGAATAGTGGCGATGTTTTCCCCTCAAGCACAGCATTGCTCATGTGGTAAGGCGAGCGACGCCGCTGACGGCAGAATCGCGCAGGATGTGTTGCCGGCCTCTGCCGACGATAGTCGGCTATCTGCCAAGGCCAGTGCAGCACGCCTAATTTTTTTTTCGGGTTGCAAAACATTACTTTGTGACCCCAGCGCGGATACCACCTTGAATCCGAGTCTTTGCAATGCTTCGCGTGCGTTCATTTCTCAAAAGGCACTTCCAAAAGCAATTCCCGTATCTGAAGTGGTATAGCGCAGGTTTTTTTTTTCTTTTTTTTTTTGAGATGGGACAGGATGAAGGGGACACACACAAGCGCTAACATTTCTACAAATGATTTATTTGAATCCGGATCACGCTTATTTATGCATTACACCAACAATCACACATGCGCAGATACCTTTCCAATGAGAAAGCAAGTTCTTTTTTTTTCAGAGATAGTGACAGGGCACTAACACAAATAATCGTCTCCCAGCCTATGAATAGTTGCCGATTCTACGATTAACGGTTCCCGTAGTTGGGTGGAAGTGACTAGAAAATGGCTATCTTGGTCGTGCTTTCGTGCTTTCAGCCACCCCTCCAATTATGTACTTTGTAACCCCCCTCCCCCTCAATAATCTTTCAATGGCGCTGAGGGTGCTGTATGAATCAATAAATAAACTGCAAGTTTCAATGCGCTGCAACTTTATTTACAACATTATGGTGCACTTAACAAATGTATTTGCCTTGGTATAAGCAACCCCAAATAAAAAAAAGTATGCCAGCATCTGTAGTGCTGTATCCGCATTCCGGAATACTTTTTTCGTCTTTTTCCAAAAGTATCTCCGAAATATCCCGTTACGTCAAAACCAAATGTATCTCAGTATTTGTATTTTAGACCTCCAACCCATGTATTTCGACATCTGTATTCCGGAATACTTTTCCGAGTATCTCTGCCCAGCCCTGCTTCAAATGTAGGAAGTCACACAAATTTTGCCTTGGTGGCATCTACGACTGCAGCGACAACGTTAAGTCTGCACCCATTAGCTGTTCCTAAGTACAAGGGAAAGGGGGTGAAAAGTTCCCAGGCCACGGTGCCAGAGGAATACATGGGATAGTGGCCGGCGAACTTCTGACCAGCCCTGTACGTCGCCACTTATCTACAAAAATAATATCCAATAATAAAGTGTCTAAAAAAACACTTAAAGAACACATGAACTTTTGTGATCATTCTGTGTTCACCCAGTGCGATAGGCTTTGCCAGATTTCTCGTTCGTTCAATTCACAAAAAGAAAAAAACTCAAGCGTTCATTTTTTTCACGTTATTAAAATTGGGTAGAGATTCATAATAAGTGGATAAAAACGCGGCTGTTCTTCAAGCCACGTAGTTCCCTTCTTCTTGCCAAATTCTACTCCTCCATGTCCGCCACCGCCCCCCAAGAGTCGCAGCTTCGTTGATGATCACAGCTGTAAACGACAAAACATAATGAGTGAGTGAGTGAGTGAGTGAGTGAGTGAGTGAGTGAGTGAGTGAGTGAGTGAGTGAGTGAGTGAGTGAGTGAGTGAGTGAGTGAATAACTTTATTCACTTCCTGCAGGTTTCCAGGCTGCAATGCCGCCTAGGAGCCGGTCGAAATGCCGTGTCTCTCGGCAGCTTCCTTGGCCTCCTGAGTCGACCAGAGTGGGGTCTAGTGCTGAGCTAAGCTGAGCGGCCCACCAACGCTCCCGAAGGTCCTCATCGCAGGCCGCGTTGCTTGTTTTGACAACTAGCGCTGGACACTCCTAGAGAATATACGTTAATGTGGCCTTATTACTGCAATACTTCGCCTTAAATATTAAAATCAATGAACCTCACTTCACATATGCTGGTACCTTGAGAACTATAGGAAAGCTTATTTTTATTTTCTGTAGTGGACTGACAAGGGGTTTTTCTTTGCAAAATGAGGCCACCACACTTGAAAACGTGCACCGATGGAGTCCCTGGTCTGTTGAAATTCAACATCTCACCATTGATATTAATTTGATACCATTGATACGAAGAGCACTCGGACACCCGCCACTTGCAAAGTGACGTGTCCGTAAGCGAAGCCGAGGCGTCTGTGAAAGTTATCATCGAAGACCCGGTCACTAGACCCCAAGTCCATCGATGGTTCAAATGGTGAACCTAAGCTCCCCTGACCTGGGCAGCTCTGCGACACAAGATATTAGCGCGGAAGTAAACCCGACCTTGCAGCTAAAGCCTGCCCATGATCTCATGGTGGTTGCTGAGCTCATCTGCCCTGAACTTGATATTTCACGGCCGCTGACATTACGGTGCAAAATACCTCAGACAGCATCTTCAGGAGTGCGAAGGGACGATCGTCGGAAGCTCCTTCCTGCGCCGAAATTTCCCTGCTACTCGCTAGCTGCGCCTTCTGCAGAGCACGTTGAGCCGCAGCGTGGTCGTGCCCTGCGGCCACAACGAGGCAGTCAATGTCGGCCACCTGAGACTTCGACACCTCAGCAAGACAGGTTCTGGCGTGCACATGGGAGATTACCCAGGCACAGCCACAACCGGCCGCCAGAGACGTTTTCGATAACTATGGCGCTTCTGTGTCCGGGGTCTGTGGACCTGCGTCTAACAACGCGGCACAACCAACGTCGTCCGCCCGAAAGCATTCCTGCAGCTCGCCATGTAATTTCGCAGCGTGGCCGAGTGTAAGGAAGACAGAGCGGTGCTCGGGCATGGGCGCGAGATTGGCTAGCAGAAAGACGAAGAGGAAGAAGTCAGAGAATAGAACAGCCGGCCTAGACAGGCGTTGTATATATGTCTCTGTGTCGTTCCTTGACAATATATATATATATATATATATATATGGGGCATGACGGCGATGGCGCTCCGACGCCGACAGCAAAAATGAAGCCGAAAACGTCCATATAAAAAATTGGCTGCGTATTTGCGTGCTTCGCTGCAAATGTCGTCGAAAGACGATAGTCGTGTGCCGGCCATACTATTATGTTTTGCCGTGCCTCAGACATCGCCTACTCTATGTTATATCGGCCGCACCTGTCTGGCATTGATAAAATAGAGGCGCTGCGCGAGATATGGACGCCATCGAAAAACATGAGCTTATGCTGAACCAAGGGCGCCTGCCAGCGGCAGCACCTTCTCGTCGGCACATAACTTTTTTCGTGCAGAGCGTCGCAGCTCGTGCACAGCGTCGCATTTTCAGCGCAGCCTAAAAACACTAAGGTCTTAAGAATTACGTATCTATGTATTTTCTAATAAAGAAACACGCGTCCTGATACCTACATAATAATGTCGCGCCTCAGATATGCGTAGTATTCGCTTTTTAATCGAAAATGTTCACAAGTATGAACGCAAACACCATTTCAAGGTGCCTGGGCGTTCAGAACGTGGTTAAACTTTGGCCGAGTGGCTGAATCAGGGGATGTCGGAGAGACAGCCAGACCAAAATTTCTGCGTTGAAGTATCCCAAGAAAGACTATCACCTTTAATGTCGTCGACGTCCTTTTGAGCCGCAACGTTGCCGTTCCACATACGCTTGTGACTGTCACCGATAACCGTACCTAGCTCCCCCTTTTAAATTTCAGCTTGTGTCCTCAAGTGCTTCCCCGTGGCATGTTCTTGGCCAACATATCTAATGCCGACGAATTTGAAATTGCAGCTCTTGCCACCGAGACTGATTTACTTCCCTCTACTGCAGCTAACAGCACCTGTTCCCTGCCGGATGATTTCTCGAAGATGATTGCACCCGATCTCAACCCTGCACAGGCCAATGACATCCGTCGCCTTCTCGTGTCATACAGCGACATTTTCGATTTTGACGACAAACCTCTAGGCCAAACATCCGTCGTTCAGCACCGTATAAACACTGGTGACGCCAGCCCTATTCGACCGCGCCCCTATCGGGTCTCCCATACTGAGCGCAGGGTTATCCAAACGGAAGTCGACAAAATGCTCAGCAAAGGTGTCATCGAACCATGAGATAGTCCTTGGGCCTCCCCTGTCGTCCTTGTGAAGAAAAAAGACGGTAGCTGGCGCTTCTCCGTTGACTATCGCCATTTAAATAAGACCACGCGAAAAGACGTATACCTGCTACCGCGCATCGATGACGCGTTGGACTGCCTGCACGGAGCTACATACTTCTCGTCCATTGATCTTCGGTCCGGCTACTGGCAGATTTCTGTCGATGCAATGGACCGTGAGAAGACGGCCTTCATAACACCTGATGGTTTATACCAGTTTAAGGTCATGCCCTTTGGCCTATGCAACGCTCCTGCGACATTCGAACGGATGATGGACTCTCTACTGCGTGGTTACAAGTGGTCTACTTGTCTTTGTTACCTGGACGATGTGATTGTCTTTTCTTCCACCTTCGACAGCCATCTGACCCGTCTCGCTGCAATTCTTGCAGTTTTCAGAAAAGCCGGGCTTCAACTGAATTCTACGAAATGCCAATTTGGCCGCTGTCAAATTACCGTGCTGGGCCATCTTGTTAACGCTGACGGCGTCCAACCTGATCCCGAAAAGATCCGCGCTGTTCGCAGCTTTCCTGTGCCCCGCTCTACTTCTGACGTCCGGAGCTTCATCGGCCTATGCTCTTACTTTCGTCGTTTTGTGAAAAACTTCGCCGACGTTGCTAGGCCACTGACAGACCTGCTGAAGAAGGATGCCACATTCTCATGGGGCCCTGAACAGGCTCAAGCGTTCACCGCTCTCATCGGCTTCCTAACTACGCCTCCCATACTTGCCCACTTTAATCCATCTGCTCCCACGGAGGTCCGAACTGACGCAAGTGGGCACGGTATCGGCGCAGTTCTCGCTCAACGGCATCACGGTAGACAGTGCGTAATAGCTTACGCCAGTCGCCTGCTTTCTCCCCCTGAGAAAAATTATTCCATCACCGAGAGAGAGTGTTTGGCTTTAGTTTGGGCCGTCGCCAAGTTCCGGCCATATTTATTTGGCCGCATGTTCACCGTCGTTACAGACCACCACGCCCTCTGCTGGCTCACTTCTCTGAAGGACCCGACCGGACGTCTTGGTCGCTGGGCTTTGCGGCTCCAGGAATTTTCATTTAGCGTCACCTACAAATCTGGCCGTTTGCACACGGACGCAGACTGTCTTTCTCGTCATGCGGTGGATCCTCCTGATCCCGTTGCGCATGACCCGGACAGCTGCGTAATGGCGTTTACTGACATCAGCGATATGCGCACCGAGCAACGGCAGGATGAGTCCGTGCGCGCTATCATCGACGCCGTCCAGTCTGGCAGCCACGACGCCGAATTCCGTATGTTCGTGCTGCATGACGGCATCCTCTACCGTCGCAACGTCAGCATTGAAGGCCCAGAGCTTCTGCTTGTTGTTCCCCGTAATCTACGGCCCGTCATACTCGAACAACTTCACGACGCACCGACGGCGGGACATCTCGGAGTTTCACGCACATACGACCGCGTGCGACGTCGGTTCTTCTGGCCTGGACTGTACCGCTCCGTGCGTCGATATGTCGCGACTTGCGACCTTTGCCAACGCCGGAAAAGACCTCCGTTGCCGCCAGCTGGATATCTTCACCCAATTGAAGTCCCCTCTAAACCATTTTATCGCGTGGGCCTTGACCTGCTTGGGCCTTTTGCGACGACGACTCGGGGAAATAAGTGGATCGCCGTCGACACGGATTATGCGACACGTTACGCGATAACAAAGGCCATGCAAACTAGTTACGCCACTGACGTCGCGGATTTTCTCCTTCACGACGTCATCCTCATCCATGGTGCACCTCGACAGCTGCTTACGGACCGCGGCCACTCTTTCTTGTTCAGAGTTGTCGACGACCTCCTTCGATCTTGTGCCACAGAGCACAAGCTGTCTACCGCCTACCACCCACAAACTAATGGTCTAACTGAACGTCTCAACCGCACACTCACAGAGATGCTTTCGATGTACGTCTCTGAAGATCATCGGGACTGGGACGCCACGTTGGCCTATGTGACTTTTGCGTATAATTCCTCTCGGCATGACACCGCGGGATTTTCACTTTTTTATCTTTTGTATGGTCGCGACCCTACATTTCCGTTTCAAACCGTCTTGCCTCCCGTGCCATCTGCTACCACGTACGCTCGCGAAGCCATCGACCGGGCTCACGTGGCTCGGCAAGTCGCCCGATCTCGCCTCGCCAGGTCGCAGGATATCCAAAAAGCCCGCTATGACCAGCGGCATCGTAATATGAAGTTTGCCCCAGGTGACTGGGTGCTCCTCTGGTCACCATGTCGTCGTGTAGGCCTCTCCGAGAAACTCTTGGCCCGCTACGCAGGACCCTACCAAGTGTTGCGTCAAGTTAGCGATGTGAACTATGAGATAACACCATTGCACTTTGATACATCACCAAGTTCGCCACCTGTTGACATTGTGCATGTTTCGCGGCTGAAACCCTACTTCTCTCGCACTTCTTCCCCGGAGTTGCGCCGAGACGGCGCTTCACCGCCCGGGGTCCTGTTACGGAGACAAAGTGAAGGAAGACGAAGAGCGAGAGAAGCTGACTGGCGCGCGAGTGTCTTGGTCAGCCATCGTGACTCTTGCCTGTGTTTTTCCCAGTAAATACATCTTCTACATACGCAACCACCCCGTAACAATATCTATTGCAATATATGGTAAATACTCCGAGCTAAAACGTCTTTCTCGCACTTTCTTCGCACATTCGCACATAAACAACCCACGGATTGTAGGTCTGCAATTATACCATAGAATACTGACCAGGGTACGACTGTGCAGTCTCAATAGAAGATTTCCGTTAGAGTGCGTACGTACCTTCGACACTTATATGCCAAAACTTACCATCAGTCTTTGCCACTTTAGAATTTAATCAGCGCAGCGAAGTCCACAATTAAAACGGAAGCGCAATGCTTGTAACCAGGCGTCTGCGAAAGTTCGAAAATTTCGATTAACGAATCGAATAGGCTTTTATTCGAGTCGGTAGCCGAATCCAGTAGCAAATATTCGAAATACCGAACATTTTCGAATAGTTTAGGTGTTCGCTTGAACATTGTTTAGTTGCTGTCTTAATTTTATTTAAAAGCTGGCGATCAAGTATCACCTCTTTTACTGTAGTCACCGCAGCATTTCAGCCTACAAGTACAAAATATATCGAAGGCCCTGGTGGTTGCTGCATACGAGCCTACCTCAGTTTTCATAATTGTGGTATTTTCAGTCGGTGAAAAGTAACCATTGTTCTTTGTTGAAAGTTCGTGAATAATTATTCGAAATGAAATACTGTGCAGTTCTAAGACCTATTACTACTAAGTAGTTCTCGGGAATCCGGCAAGGTGGCGGAGGGTTAAGAACCCTCTCGCCAGCAGCTAAGAAGCTTTCCTTCTGAGAAATCTGTGAGGATTTTCTTGTGGCTGCGGGCTACAAAGGCTGTGGTAGTCAATTTTCATTTCTTGAGTTCTGAAACTGCTTTGAAAATGGCTGCCTTAATATTCGAATACTATTTGAAGAGTATTCGATTATTAATCGTGTTCGATTCGGTCTCATCACTGTTCGATTCATATTCGATTCCGTTCTAAAATTCACTATTCGCACACTCTTACTTGTGACATGCAATTTTCGCGCTTGACATCTTTCAAAGGTAAATGAAAGAGGTGAACTCATGATAAAATACACCAAAAACATGGAAAGCTCATCACATTGTGATAATTTAAAAAACAAAAAACGGTATGTTTGTCAAAACACGCGTTTTTAAAATTGCGTTCCAGCCAGGAAAGCCGCAATAACAGAAGATCATATCAGCAATAATTTCATCTTTCCTTAACATTGTTCAAGCACAGAGCAGTTTTCTCAAAAAAACGTGGTTGATCCCTCCGTCATAGGAATCGGTATAACACGAAAGTGAAACGTCTCCTTACAGAAGTAGTTGAATGTTTACTGTACATTGATATTAGATAGCTTGCACAACGTCTCTTAGTGTTTGGCAGTTATAGCAGCGTTTAATGTGGATGCATGCACGCTGACGCTTGGTGGCACATCTGTATCCCGACGACTAAGGTTCATGATCAATGATTAAACAGACCCTTGTGGTCATAGATGCTTGTGGTAGCTGTACGGTGAGAGCGGAATTAGAGAAAGCGGTGTGACAGCCAGAAGAGCGTCCCTGAGTGGATGCCGAACTTGGGCTAAGGTGGCTAAGGTCGCCTACTCGCGGCATGTTAGAGTTATTGAACAACGCTGCCCTGCCAGAGGGAAACACAACGTGCGTCGAGTCTTCCCCGTCTGCCGGCTGCGGTTTATCGCGGGGCGAGCTTAACTTGCGAACGCGGAGCTGCGGCTACGCAACGCGCTCGCGCGTTGCACAGCAATTTTTGGTATGGATGGATGCTCTGATCGAGGCCGATAAAAAGTGTAAGGTCGTCACCTGGCAGTGTGCTGATGCGTTGCCAAAATTGCACTTTTTATATTCGAAACACGCCGAATGGGATGGACGCGTAGAAACGACGCTTTCAAGGAACTAATCGTGCATCTCACGGTTATAACGCATTACTTCACTTGAGCAAGAGCACTGTGAGAGAACAGTGGTAGATATAAAAGGCTTTTTTTTAACGCCTACAGAGTATGTGACCGTGGCGCAGTGGATAATAAAGAAAAACAAAGAGCGTGGCGCAGTGGATAGCATGCCCGGCATCTGTTGTCGCGGACCAAGAGGTCGTAGGTTCGACTCCCGCTGACGGAACTTTTTTTCTTTGTCTTCTGATCATGCATATTTTTTCGACGTCATTTCCGTGACGGAAATGCGTCACTCAAATCTTGGTGGACCCCGGCATAAAACACTGTCGTGTTTAAAAAAACCTTCCTTACCTGATTTCCCTCGTTGGAGAATCATCTTCAGGCATCAAGCTAGCATTAGTTACTTCGTTTTGACGTTTCCAGTACATTGAACACAGGGGATAAAATAATTCGCCTTAATTAAAAAAAATGTGTAGTTTATCATGCAACTAGAAATGGTGCATTTTTTGTTCTAAACGATCGCCATCGTTCTCCAGAGCAACTATTAATTCTTACAATTTTATTCTATGTTTAGGCTTGCCTGAGCTATAGAGGACAATTTCATGTAGCGCTCCTGAAATTAAGGGTTAGCCTTGCCCTCCCTAAACTATCATATTTTACCTCGCATATGGAATCTACTATGGAATTACTATGAAATTATGCTTATAAAATTACTATACCTGGGTTGCAGCATAGCTTGAAATCTGTTTTGTTCTTTCTCCGTTAGCTTTTATACGTCCACTTCCAATTGATACAGCATTGAAAAATGTGCATATTGTTGGAATTTTCTTTTATTATGGAAACTCCACTGGAAACTCTCGCTTGTTATTATTTTCTTGGCACCCTAATGACTAATTTCTTCATTTTTTTGTTTGCTTCCCGCTGTCAACATCAATAATTACATTTGCGCTACATAGAAGTCGCTTCCCTTTATTACTCTGTGACTTCTAGAAACTTTCTTTCAAAGGCTGCTCCGTGCATTCTTGTGACAGTACAACAAACCATATATTGCTATAGTCTTTCGGCTTTATCAGGAAAGAGTGTGTCAGGAAGAAGAAGCGATTTGCGATTGCCGATGCCTTGATGTCCTTTTCAACCACAACAATATAAACACCGCCTTATAATGCGATATTAAATCCGCCATGAATTTGAGTACGCGAAGGCAACGCTCAAAGCACTACTTTGGTCCTCAGCGAATCAGGTAAGACCACTATGCCGAATATCTCTGTTAAGAATTACTGAGAAAATAACCCGCTAAATAATAAATCGTCGTCATATGTCTCATACACCAACATTTATACTTAATGCATCTAGACCCGCTGCGGTATTCGTGATGTTTGTTTCTAGCCTGCTCTACCATAGTAAGAACACGCGCAGCTATCTCCTGTCGCACGCCATACTTAGTACATAAGTTATTCACTGCATCCCAATTATTCTACTAAACGATACTGCACAAGCTCAACTTTGAAATGCACACCTGTTTTATTTGCATTTATTACAAAATGTCACTCATCGGCAGATCACTTTGTCATCTTTATAGTTTAGAGAGGTTGTCAGCGCTCAAATTGTAATTTACGGTGTCAGCTTACTGGATCAGAATTGATCCGTCATATAGAAAAGCTATTATGTCTCATTTTACGATATCAGTTTCCCTTCTGTCTCCATTGCCACATAATGGCATTCTTTCTCTGCTATACCGGAAATACCTTTCTTTTACGGTGCGCGTATGCCATTTTTCTCGGCTCTGTGAGCAAGTTGTTTTGACATTATGGGTACAAGTTATCAACTTTAGAAGCTGCTGTTTCTCTGTGTATTTGACTTAACCATCTTAGAAGTGTATGGACGCGAGCTCGCTGGTATGGATCCAACTGAGAAAAGCAGCGCTAATTCAAACACGGACTAAGAAACATCACACGAGGAAGGGCGCTGTCCAGGTGTAATGTCAGCGCCCGTCGTCGTGTGATGTTTCTTAGTCCGTGTTTGAATTAGCGCTGCTTTTCTCACATTCAACAAGCTGTCAGCTTAGCTTGTAGAAAATAATGAAGTGCGCCTTTCCACATCTACGTCTATTCCATTATTTCAGCTTATTGCACCTTTCACAATTGCGCGTGTCGATGTTTGTGGAGAGGATTTCTTGAGATTGGTATTTCTGTGTAAATCACATGTCTCATCTGGCTTTTCCTATTCGACTAAATAGGCTGATAGGTCATGAAACATTTTGCTTCACTGAATGCTGTAGATAGCGCAAAATGTACTGAAAAATGTGCTCGTGATACCCTTCACATCGCTGGTTGCTTCTGTCACAACGCACTTCTGAGTTTCCCCAACCCATTTGCATAGCCTAGGATTCATGCCACTCATCTAAGCCCTTCGGTTCAGGAATTACTTATTGAGTGCCGTAGCTTGCAAAAAGCGCAAGTGAAAGGGGCATGTAATAAATCGTCATAAATTTCAGAACAACATTTTTGTTTCCAAGGAACGACACGACTGAAGTA